>JAJONR010001187.1:0-160563 GCA_029582245.1 Solanum etuberosum | reverse complement strand
TCAAAAGCATGGAAATGAAGTTTGAAGCAAGCAAGAGAAAATATGAGGAAAGGTTGGCAGAGCAAAGGAAAGCCAAGAGAAAGACTATAATGGTCGACTTTCATGATATGCCTAAACCTGCCAAAGACCCTCGTGCTCCCAAAAGACATTGCTGGAATAGAAAGTGATTTTGATTATCTTATGATTGAATCTGTTGTAAATTTTTCATCAGAATCTTTCTTTTTGTCTAATAAATTGTGGACAATAGTAGCATTCAAATGATTACTATTTTTAATTTGATTCTAAGTTTCCTATATGGAAATTATCTCAGTTATTAAAATAATATAGTTGCAATTTCCTAAATGAAGTTGTATTCATGCTTTAAAATTCTGTTATATACAACTCAGAATTTCTTTGTTGTCTTTTATCATCTTAATACAAGTCTTGATTTATTTATATTTTTCTTACACTAATGTTTACAATCAAAATGGTATTTAGATCTCGGGTCTCACCATATGCTAATCCTAAATAGGCACAAATCAATTTACTTACTAGTCATTTTAGGTATACTAATTATTTAGAAGATATCACTAGTAATTTCAGGTCAATTGGAAGTCTGTGAGATTTTTTAATCATAACAAATAACCAGAAAATTATTGGCAAGAAAATAAACATTTGGGTCGGTTATTGACCCAAAACTAAAATCAAATCAATTTATTAATTATTAAAACCAAACCAAATAAAATATAATGTACATTTATCTATTTGGTTGTTATCGATTTTGATTCGATTATTAAACATACACAAAAATAAATCGAAAGACAAGGTGGGGAAGGAGAACAAAAAAAACATACATAATCGGAATATTTTTTATTCAGAATACTTTTTATTTTGGAATTTTTTGGTTTCATAAATAAATATTTTGGGCTAGTTCATAGAAATTGAGGGGTATAAATCATATACATTTTTAAAAGACATTCAAATTCTAAATGTATTTTCAAAAAGTATAGTCAAACACGAAACCAACTTTGAAAATTTCAAATAAAGTAATATTTATTTTATAATAATAATGGGTTGAACTGCTGAAATAAAATAGTCTTTATAATCAAATACGGAAACATATCTCAAATTCATGATATGCCGACCATTCAAATTATTGGTTGATAAAGTTGAATTAATGTTTGAATAAAATTTATAATAAAACTATCGAATTACACAAAAAAAATTACTATATTTATTAATTCTCCCTATAGTGTGAAAATAATTTATACTTCCGCTCACATCATCAACATTTACTTAGGTTAAAATTTTAGCTAACTCCTACGTTGCGTCGGAAAATGGGGTAAGGGAAAAGTAAGGTTATTTTCCGTGTTGTCTTCCTATAGTTATTGAAAAAGAAAATAAGTTTCTAAATTTCCAACGATAAGGTGTATACCTCTTATGTTTCTTTTTACTTGTCATAATTTGTTTTACGAGAGTCAATTTGATTGATTTTCGAGCTAATTTGAATTAGAATAATCTAATATTTTTAATGTAAAATTTAGATATTTGATAAATATATAAAAAATACTATAAGTTGCAATCTTTCTCATATTAATATGACAAAAAAATACATCTTAAAATATTGGTAAAAGTTTATACATTTTTTATGTGTACCTAATTTTAAGTCCTAATTAATGGAACAGTTTACAAAATGGTTCAAACAAACAACAAGCAAAAACATTAATCCCTAAATTCATAAGCAAAGCAAGCAACAAGTGTTACTTCACAAGTTGAAGAAGGAAGAAATTAATATGGAATATTAATTAATGGGCGTGAAATGAGTTAAAACGAAAATGATAAATATACAATACTTCAACATATTGCAGCCTTGTTTCATTCAATTGCTTCAACTTAAGTTCATTTTTGTATTGCTACATGGCTAACACGACCAAATTATATTGTCAAGTTTTTGGTCCATCATTTTATTTTTTGGATCCTTCTATATTGAATTTCACACATGTTGAACCATGACATTTCACGGAACAACAACATACATACCCAGTGAAGTTTGGAGAGATTAGAGTGTACGCAAACCTTACCACTACGAGGTAGAGAAACTGTTTCTGAAGTTTAACTAGTACCCCATGTTACAATTTTTTCCAGGACTAGACTCAACAAATGAAAATACATAATAATTGTGGCTCAACCCATCCATCAAATATACATAAGTTCCAAAACAATAAAATAAATATAAATTTAACAATCCAATAGATATAGAAAAGAATAGATATAAAACATACGTACACCAAGATTTGAAATCTTAACGCGCATCGTGTGCTCATCCATTCTCTTCAATTCCAAAAGAAGTTGTATAACAAGAGTATAAACTTGAACATTCTTTACTTGTTGTTGCATTAATAATTTGAACTTCTCCATCGACTTACAAAGCTTAGATGTGTCGTATCGAGCTATACAACCCATCAACAAAAAGTGTATCATTGTCTGAAGATTGTAATGGCCCTCAATCACTACAAGTATACCAAAAAATCCAAAAACATTTGACATTGTGCCCAAGTCATTCGTGGATTCTATCAATATTTCAGTTTGTTTGCGGAAATCCTCAAGGGTGATATCATTGAAATTCTTTGGAAATTGATGAACAAATTCCTTGTGTCCTGCTGAGATGTATTTTTCCTTGGATAATTCGTCAAGAAATTTTTTATCATCATATGATAAGTAGTAATTGAAAAATTCATTGTCATGATCATCAACTAACTTCTTTTTATCAACTTTTTCGAATAACTTGTAATTAGAAAAGTTCTCGTAACTAGTTTTTCGTGGTAGAAAATATGTGCTAGTACTATTCAAATAATATTTTTTGAAAGAAGAATTTGGGGTGGTCGAAACGTAATCGTAATTGAAAATTGAAGAGAAAGAACTTCTTATTGAGGATTTTCTAAGAAGCTTAGTTGAAAACCCTAGTTGAGATGTCATTGCTACTAAAGGTATATGTTATGCAAATAAAAAAAAACCTAATTGCTCATTTAATACCTAGACTATTTCTTGTCGACCAATGCACTAGAGAAAATAAAAAATAAAATCAAGAAAGTATTTATATTGAGGGATATTATAATTACTTTCGCCCTTGCTTACAAACAACACTAAACACACTATTATTAATGCTAATTACATGCTAAAACATCAATAGTTAGCAATTGACTAAAATTAAGCCGCAACCGCAGAAATCTTTTTGCTAGTCGAATTGCCAAATATATATTAGGCATAAGGCATATATATTGCCAGTTAAAATCAGTATTTAACTTCCTAAAACTCGTGTATAGATAGATATATTTTGAAAATTATAGAGATTATTCGTATTATGTGATATCAAAAAACAATCAGTTAATGAATTTTGTAAAATTTTGTTTGTTTGAAAGATTGTTGTAACATATAATCACAATCATTTATTTATAAAAGGAAAATGAAGATATGCAATTTACTCATATGATACGTTAGTATTTTCGGATACCTTATTTATAAACTATGACTTACTCATTTGGTAAGATAGTATAATAATTTGGGAGTTTTGATAGTTTTCACAAATTGTGTGAGGTTGTGGCCGGTTATGATAGAAAAATACAACTTAAAAATTCAAATCGAATGTTCAAACAAAATTTCAACATTAACACCTTATTTGGATGGTTGTTAATTGTTACTCATTGTATTGTATTGTTAGTTGGTGTGATCATGTGTTACCTTAATATTTTCTTCTCATTTAATTTAATTTTTACTTATTATTTAATAATCCTAACTTTTCATGTACCCTATTCAATAGGGTATAATACATTTGAAACAATACGTAACAACTATCCAAACTAAGTATAAATCAACACTATTTGAAATAATGTCCAAAGGGCCCTATGAAATTCGTCGAATAACATCACACACACTTCTTTAATTTGGTAAAGTAAAATCACTATAATTTATAAACTCCAAAAAATAATAATTGCAGCAGCCTCTGATTCCTAATGACAAATTAAAAGTAAGATGAAAAAACAGCTATAAACAGTTGAAAACACATTGTTATATGTTATCATCTGATTTCTTCAATTCTCGAAGAAGCTGAAGAACAAGCGTCTCAATTTTCGCGTTGCCATTGCCTTGTTTCTGCAATAGTAATTTGAACTCTTCCATCGACCCACATTGCTTCAACGATGCAAATTTAACTACATGAACAATGTAGAAACAATGTATCATCGGAGGAATATTATTGCACGCAAACCCTAACATTATATCAAAAATTCCCCAAAAAATGAAAGATTGGCGCAAGTTCTCCAATAGATCAGTTAGTTTGCGCAAATCCTCAAGGGTGATATCATTCAAATCCTTTGGGTTTTGTTTAACAAACTCCTCATGAGCCATTGAAAAATATTTGCCCTTGGATAATTTGTCAAGGAACTCTTTGCCATAGACTGATGAGAAGTATTTGTACAATTCATCCTCATCATCTCCGGGAGATTCTGAAGATGATGATGAAGAATAGTATTTGACTTTTTCGTATAACTTGTAATTGGAAAAGATCTGGTGCCTAATTTTTCGTGATAAAAAATATGTGCTACCTTTCGAAAAGAATTTGAATTGTAATTGCGATTGAAGATGGAAGACTTTTCAAAAGAAGAATTTGAATTGTAATTGCGATTGAAGATGGAAAAGAAGGAACTTATTGAGATTTTTGAGGATTTTCTGAGAAAATTGGTTGAAAATCTACGAGCCAAAAATAGAGAAGTCATTGTATTGCTACTAAAGTATATGCAAATTGAAAAGCCCTAGCTGGTCCCTTTAATACATGACATATTTCTTGTCAATCAAGACATTAGTGAAAAAATAAAAGAAAAAAAAACTACTCCATCTTTTCAATTTATGAGTCAACATTTAAATTTTCTCCAGTTGTGAAACACTCCTCCATTAGAATTTTGTTGGCTTTGGTAGCACAGTTGAATTTGGAACTAGTTCAGTTGGATGTAAAAACTGCATTTTTACATGGAGACTTGGAAGAGGAAATCTACATGACTCAGTCGAAAGGATTCAAAGTTGATGGAAAAGAAAATATGGTGTGCAAATTTAAAAAATCGTTGTATGGATTGAAACAATCTTCTAGACAATGGTACAAACGATTTGACAAGTTTATGTTGCAACAGAAGTACATAAGAAGCAAATACGATCATTGTGTGTATTTGCGCAAGCTTGAAGACGATTCGTTTATATATCTTCTCCTATATGTTGATAGCTTCTACAAGTCAAGAGGAAATTGAGAAGCTAAAGATTCAACTAAGAAAGGAGTTTGAGATGAAGGATTTGGGAGAGGCAAAGAAGATTCTTGGCATGGAGATAAAAAGAGATAGTCATTCAAAGAAACTCTGTTTATCTCTGAAAGAATACTTGAAGAGGGTACTAAACCGATTCGGTATGAATGAGAAAACGAAGTCGGTTAGCACTCTGCTTGCTCTTCATTTTAAGCTTAGTGATGCTATGTCACCAAAGAATGAAGCTGAACGAGAATATATGTCGAGAGTACCATATGCGAATGTTGTTGGTAGCTTGATGTATGCAATGGTTTGCACAAGGCCAGATATTTCACACGCCGTTGGAGTTGTAAGCAGGTACATGCAATCCTGGAAAGGATCATTGGCAGGTTGTAAAATGGATTCTACGGTATATTCATAATACTGTAGATGTTGGCTTGGTTTTCAAGCATAAAGATAGTCAATACCTTGTTGGATATTGTGATTCAGATTATGCAGGTGATTTGGACAAACAAAGATCAACTACTGGTTATGTTTTCACTATTGCAAACACACCAGTTAGTTGGAAGTCTACTTTGCAGTCAACAATTGCTTTGTCTACCACTGAGGCGGAGTATATGGCAATTACAGAGGCTGCGAAGGAGGCAATTTGGCTTCAAGGATTGCTTAAAGAGCTTGGTATTGGACAAGAAGGAATCACAATATTTTGTGATAGTCAAAATGCTATTCAATTAGCGAAGAACCAAGTTTATCATGCAAGGACGAAGCACATTGATGTCCGATGAAGAAGGTGGAGTCATAGTGCAGAAAATTCATACTACGGATAATCCTGCCGATATGCTGACAAAAGTGGCGATTGCGGTCAAGTTTCAACATTGTTTAAACTTGATCAACATTGTTAAACATTGAAGATTGAGGTTGAAGACACAATCAAAAATTGTTGTTGAGAGAAAGTTGATAATGGAGAATCTTGCCAAGGTGGAGATTTGTTAAAATTTGACAAGATTCAAAGATGAATTAATGTGAAGATTTGGTAGTTAGGAAGATAATTCTTCATTGGTACAAAAGTCAAGATAGCAATTTTGTAGGTGAAATTTAGGTAAACCATAAAATGGTTTCACAAGGTAAACCTTGACATTTTGACACATTGTGATGTCATGGATGACATCAATCGGAAGAATTCACTCCTATAAATAGATAGCTCCTAATTCATTTGTAACACACCTCTCACTTGCCATCTCATCTTCAAAGACATTTGTTCTTCTTTCTCTCTTGTAGTATTTCACTTGTACTCTTTTGGAGTGAAATAAATATTGGTTGATTGTGTCCGAGGAGTAGGCAAAAGAAAATAAAATTTTACCGAAGCAGTTGTGATTTCATTGCTCCCTATATATTCGGCTTCCGCAACACCAGATAGCTTCACTGCGGCGATCCGATTCCTTCACTTCCTTGATAAGTTGAAGAACAGCCGTCTGAATCGGTATGTTACCTTGTTTATGCAGGTTCAATAATAGCACCACCTTCTCAATCGACTTAATTTCCATTAATTTGGCAACATAATACGAACCAATATACAATCCAATCCACACATCTACCTCACCCAAGCTATAGATAGAGTACAATATGAAGGGAAATGAAAATGAAGTACCAAGAGAATATCCTGGTCTCAATATTTCCATCGAGTTTAACAAAATCCCAATTCCTCTGTGGAATTCCTCCGGTGTTATATTATAGAGCTCCTTGGGTAATATTTGAAACTATCGAAAATATTCTTCTGTCTCATTCTTTGTCTGGTTGAATTCCTCACAAATAATAGAAGCATTTAGAAATTAGACATGCACGCAAAGTTGTAAAATCATACCCAATCAACTACTATTATAATGGCTACTAACATAATTTTATTGTGTACACATTCAACTTAGTTGTTAATTATGTACGTTAGATTGGTCATAAATAATGTTTAGATTGTCAAAGGCAAAAAGACAAGAGGGTTAGATCATTTTTAGTTTATTACTCATTATACTCTTTGAACAAAAGAAAAAAAAATCCTCTCCTTCACGCTTTAACTTTTCATGGAGAAGAATTTCTATCAATTATGAGTATGTTACTGCAAATTCAATCATAGTTTTAGGTATCTTTTTATCTATTTTCCCTAACAAAAATAATAGAAGACAAGAAATACATAGAAAAAACATTAAAAAATATATTACTACTCATAAAACTACCTAGTTTTGATGGAACGATAATTAATTCTATTATTATGACTCGATCTACCATATTTAATTGTCGTCAAGCCATTTAATCGTCAAAATATTCCTAGATGATCACAAAATAACATCTATTAGTATGATTTTTAGTTGCGCATATAATTGCTATGCCAACTAAAATAGCATACAATACGGGAATCAACTGAAAAAACTTAAAATACAAAAAGAAAAGAAAAGAGCATAATCGAAGTTTCTCTATCTTGACTAAAAGTTTAATATTAAATATGAATAATTTTTCTCAAAGAATTTGGACAAGTACAGTCCACCAATTTATATTGAAGCTCGATACGTGACGATTTTACTAATTATGATGGTATCAATGAAGTAAACGTGTATGAGAGATAAAATCATGTAATTGCAAATAATATATATAATGATGGTTGGGTTTTAAAGGTGTAAATAGGAAATGAAGGGTTGTGACTCTCCTGAAGGGTTCTGACTTTGCCGAACGGTTGTGATTTTTATGAAAGGTTGTGTCTTTTCTAAAGGGTTGTGACCGTTTGAAAGGTTGTGCCTTTTCCAAAGAGTTGTGACATTTTTGAGAGGTTGTCCTTTTTTCAAAAAGTTGTGACATTTACCCTTTGTTGGCTATAATAGAGAGACTTTCTCTCATTAATCTGCATTGAATTCTTCCCTTCTTCTGCATACATTTCTTACTAAACAAAATTGATCGATCATGTTTGTGTGTGTGATTCGTTGCTGTCATTTTGAGTTCGCTGAAATTATCGAAGTTTGAGGTACCGCTACTTCTTTAATGGTTATTCCGTTTTATCTTGGGAGGAATTAATCTACAACCTCGGGTACTTGAGGGGATTAAATTTCTTAAGGACGCACAGTGAATTCTGTGGACTCGGATAGTTCTTTCCTTTTTCTTTTCATCTTTTATTAAGTATGATTTGCTAATCTGAATATAGGAGACAACAATGATAAATATTTTTTTTTGATTATTATAAGACTATTATATGTACCCATGCATTTCGCGGATAATTATAAAGAAAATAGTTTTCTCAAGATGATCGTGTTACTATACATACATAAATAAGTGTGACCAAGCATTGCAGCCGAAAATCTATTAAAACTTCTTTTTAAAAATAATTTTTAAGCTTATTTTATTATTTGGACTTAAAAGCTAGTATTAAAAGCTATATAAGAAAAATCATTTAATTTTGAAATTTGAACTGTGCGATGTAAAGATAGAAAGAGTATTTACTGAAAATTTTGAATTTTATAAAGTACAATATTTATCATCGGTTGCATATCAATTAATTTGAGATTATATATTTTGGGGCGAATTTCCAGTTGTAGAATTTTTTTTTATTTTCTATTATGAATTATGTATTGAGAAAGGAGTCGCTTAACCATGCTGATTAGTTAGCTAACAGTTCTGAGTAGTTAGTTAATAGGTGCAATTAGATGTAACTAATTTTGTTACTATGTGACAGCTGTACATTTGTGATAGGTTGATACAATAGTTAGTTAGACTATAGCTTAGCTATATATATGTGTACACAGTGCAATGTAAACTAACTTCTCATAATAATGAATTGCTCATAGCTCGTTTCCCATTTCTTCTTCCCATCCAAACGTGTTGTTCATGGTAGAAGATTTGATAATTTCTCGTGGTATCAGAGCTTCGAATCACCAATTAATTCATCCATTGATTGATCATCACTTCACTGCGTTTTTGTGACACTCTGTTTTTCTTCCGCGATCTGAATTTCTGGGAAAATGGTGAGGACAGATACAATCGACGATGTTGAGAAGAATCGCAATCATCCATTATATCTCTTGCAATCTGACTCTCCAGGATCTATGTTGACGAAAGTCCAGCTCACAGGTGTGGAGAATTATTCGTTATGGAGTCGATCGATGCTCCTAACTCTTCGAGCCAAAAACAAAGCAAAATTTGTCTTCGGAACCTGTAAAAAGAGTGACTATACTGTTGCTTTAGGAGAATAATGGGAAAATTGCAATGCATTTGTCCTATCATGGATTTTGAACTCAGTTTTAAAGGAGTTGATGAGTGGTATCATCTATGCATCTGATGCTGCAACTGTGTGGGCAGACCTGAAAGAGAGGTTCAACAAAGTGGATGGATCGCAAGGCTATCAGTTTAATCGCGAGATCTGCACCATCACACAAGGTACCTCATCTGTATCTGCTTATTTCACTGATTGCGACTTCTTTGGGACGAATTTGATTCTCTCGTAGCCCCACCTTCCTGTGGATGTGATAAATCAGTAGTATATGCTAGTCATTTGCAGTGCATGAAGCTATTTTCCTTTTTGATGGGATTGAATGAATCATACAGCCAGGCTCGTAGCCAAATCCTAATGATGATTCCCTTACCCACTGTAAACAAAGCCTACTCGATGGTGATCTCTGATGAGAGCCAAAGAGTCACAGCAGGCTCTTACTCAGGAGGAGATTTAGGTATTCCTATAGCTTTGTATGCTGGTAAGGATGTAGATGCTTCTACCTCTCAGAGGCAATTTTCTAGTAATAGTTCATCATCTGGTAGTGATATTAGTGCTTCCACTTCAGCTGCATTGTATGCTGGTAGAGCTAATCAACAACAATCATTCTATAAGCAGAAGATGGATTATACTTTACTATGTGATCTCTGCAAGATGAAAGGCCACACTAAAGAGACATGTTATCGGGTTGTTGGATATCCACCTGATTACAAATTTAAGAAGAGACTTGGACCTCCTGCAAGGTATGACAGCAATGGTAATGGAAATAAGATGGCTCATGCAAATGCTATTGAGGATATTGGTGGCATTGGACCAGCAGCTCCTGTATTCACACAAGAGCAATATAATCAACTCATCAGGATGTTGAATAAGGAGAATAATGATATTCCAGCTGTTAATCAAACAGGTACAAATAATTTGTTTTCCATAGGCACTAAACTAAAGCATTGGGTAGTGGACACTGGTGCAACAAAGCATACTACAACATCTCTAGATGAACTATTTGATATAGTAGTTTTAGAGCAAGGTGATCAAACACATGTACAATTGCCTAATGGTGACACCACTTTAATATCCCATATTGGCAGTTACAATTGGGGTAATGGTGATTAACTAACCAATGTTCTAGTAGTCCATGACTTCCACTATGATTTACTTTCTGCGTCTCAGTTGACCAGACAACTGCATTGCTCAATAAGTTTTTTTCCTGAGTTTTGTGTTTTCTAGGACCTCTCAACTGGGAAGGTCAAGGTGATCGGTAAGGAGACTGGAGGTCTTTAATTTCTGTTGAATAAAGGTGTTGAAGATGGAAGCCACTTGAATAAAGTTGTGACAGCTCAGGTTGAACATAATGAAGAAGCTACTACTGCAAAGTTAATGAATTTCAAAACCACTAAGAAAGAGCACTTGACATGGCATAGGAGACTTGGTCCCCCTTCATTTTCTACTTTGAAGAAACTGATGCCCACCGCAGATAGCCATGTAAATGATTGCTTAGTATGTCCATTAGCTAAACAAACAAGACTCCCATTTCCTGTATCTTCTACTAGAAGTAGTTCTATATTTGACTTGCTCCACATTGATGTTTTGGGTCCATATAGGGTTAATACTCATGTTGGTTACAAGTACTTTCTAACTGTAGTTGATGATTGTTCCAGAATCACATGGTTGTATTTGCTGAGATTGAAATCTGATGTTTTCACAGTCTTAATGTGTTTCTTTCAAATGGTTAAAACTCAATTTGATCATTGTGTAAAGATTGTTAGATCAGATAATGGAGGTGAATTCTTTAATATTGAATGCAATACATTATTTGAGTCCCCGGTCATCATCCATCAAAGTAGTTATCCCCACACTCCACAACAGAATGAAGTGGTGGAAAGAAAACATAGACATGTGTTAGAAGTAGCAAGGGCAATCAGAATTCAAGGTGGCCTACCTATCAGGTTTTGGGGGAATGTGTGTTATCTGCTGTATACCTGATTAACAGACTACCTACCCCTACATTACAAGGAAAGTCACCTTATGAAGTATTTTACAAGAAAAAACCCAACTTAGATCATCTCAGAACCATTGGCTGCTTATGTTTTGCTACCACACTTCAGAGAAAAGATAAGTTCTCTGCCAGGGCTGATGCTTGTGTTTTACTGGGATATTCACTCACTCAAAAGGGTTATCTTCTCTATCATATTGCTAATAAAAGGTTCTTGGTCAGTAGGGATGTGGTGTTCAAAGAATTAGTATTCCCATTCAAGTCCTTGCATAAGGATTCCCCACAAAATTTATTTCCTGACACTTCCCAGCTATCAGAGTTAGATGCCATAACTAGTCATGTACCTGACATGCAAGTGATACCTACAATGGTAGAGGATGGCAGTGATGATGGAATGATGCAAAATGCCATTGCAGATACTAGTGAAAGGACACAAGATGATGTTGAGGAACCTGCAGTCATGCCTCATGTTATAAGGAAATCCAGCAGAGTTGTGATCAAGCCAGCTTGGCATCAAGATTATGTGATTACCACTAAGAAGACAATTCAGCAATATCAACAGTCTCACTCCTTGTCTAACTATGTTTCTTATCAAAGCATATCTCCTGAATACATGGCTTGTTTAAGTAAGTTTTCAGCTGTTGTTGAGCCCAATTCTTATGAAGAAGCAGTGCAGGATGCAAAGTGGATAGATGCAATGCAACAAGAGCTTGAAGCTCTTGCAGATAATGGGACTTGGAACCTAGTTCCTTGGCCACAAGGTAAGCCTGTGATAGGATGCAAATGGGTTTTTAAGATCAAATACAAAATGAATGGTGAAGTGGAAAGGTATAAGGCCAGACTGGTAGCAAAGGGTTACAGCCAAACAGCTGGTATAGATTATCATGAGACTTTTTCACCAGTAGTAAAGATGGTAACAGTAAGGACCATTGTTGCATTAGTTGCTGCAGAAAATTGGTGTTTATACTAGATAGATATCTACAATGCCTTCTTACAAGGTGATCTCACAGAACAAGTGTTTATGGAATTGCCTAAAGGACTATCAGTATCACCAGATCACACACAACCTATGGTATGCAGACTTGTGAAATCCCTTTATGGACTCAAGCAAGCCTCAAGGCAGTGGAATTTCAAACTTACAGAGGCACTGTTGCAATCTGGATATAGCCAAAGTCATTTGGATTATTCCTTGTTCACTAAGAGACAAGGTGCTGGTTTGGTTATCATCTTGGTTTATGTTTATGACCTTCTTATCACAGGCAACAATGCAGCACTTATTCAAGACACTAAGGATGTCCTTCATAAATGGTTTAAGAACAAAGACCTTAGAGAGTTGAAATTCTTCTTGGGAGTTGAATTCAGCAGATCAAAAAGGGGCATTCTCATGAGTCAAAGAAAATATGCATTGAAACTATTGGCTGAAGCTTGTGTCACTGCAGGCAAACCAGCCATTACTCCTCTAGAGTGTAACATCAAACTCACTACAACTTTTGAAGAAGGCTGTGGTGAAGAGGAGTTGTTTCATGATGTCTCTCAGTATCAAAGAATGATTGGCATATTGTTATACTTGACTATTAATAGGCCTGATATTGCCTACACTGTACAAACCTTGAGTCAGTTCTTACAAAGACCTAAAGTCCAACACTGGCAAGCAGCTCTTAGGGTCCTTAGGTACATCAAGAATCAACCAGGCTTGGGACTTCTCATGTCTTCACAAAAGGATATGTGTCTAACTAGTTTTTGTGATGCTGATTGGGCTGCATGTCCAAATACCAGAAGATTTGTAACAGGGTACTTGTTAAAATTAGGAGACTCTTATTTCCTGGAAATCCAAGAAGCAAGCCACAGTCTCAAGGAACTCTGCAGAGGCAGAGTACAGAAGCTTGGCCTGTTTGACAGCTGAGATTGTTTGGGTAACAAATTTGTTGAAGGAATTAGGCATTGAGATTAAACAGCCAGTCAGTGTGTTCTGTAATAGTAAAGCAGCAATTCAAATTGCTTCAAACCCTGTATTCCATGAACGAACCAAGCACATAGAGATCGATTGCCACTTCATTAGAGAAAAAAATCAACAAGGACTGGTCAGCACCTTGTACATTCCTACTAAAGATTAGCAAGCATATATATTGACTAAAGCTCTGGGAATATTACAACATGATTTTTTGCTATCCAAACTTGGTGTTCTGAATGTTTTCACCACACCTAGTTTGAGGAGGAGTATTGAGAAAGGAATCACTTAACCATGCTGATTAGTTATCTAACAGTTCTGAGTAGTTAGTTAATAGGTGCAATTAGATGTAACTAATTATGTTATGTGACAGCTGTACATTTGTGATAGGTTGATACAGTAGTTAGTTAGACTGTAGCTTAGCTATATATATGTGTACACAGTGCAATGTAAACTAACTTCTCATAATAATGAATTGCTCATAGCTCGTTTCCCATTGTTCTTCCCATCCAAACGTGTTGTTCATGGTAGAAGAATTGATAATTTCTCATTATGATTATTATATATGACATCATTTACATTTAATTTTGTGTGTTCTATTTTGAAATTTTGTATTCTTTCATACTGCATGTGAAGTTAACTTTCATGTCAATGCAGTCGACTCTTTCCAGTACTGTGATTTGGCAACATGAATGATGGATTTATTGGCTAATATATGGAGTAATTCTTATTATAATTTCTTGCTTCTATTAATATATGAATGGCGACGTGACGATAATTCTTGTCAAACTCTTTGAAATGATCAAGTGATTTGATGCGAGTTATTATTCGATCCTTGATTACTTGGGGACCTCAATTATCTCACCACAATCTATATTGATTTAATTTGTCATTAATGTTCACTTGCAGCTGAGGAAGGGTGGTGGAAGTATGTGAAAGCAGCTGCCTCCTTATGAGTTTGCGATCAATGAAATAACGTACCTCCATGTATGAGACTTGCCTAAACTCAAGAAAAAATCGAAGAATGGATGATGGATTATCAGAAATTTAGTTGAAATAAATACAATAATGCAAAACAGATTACGAATTTTGTTTCAGATATTCATATACTCTCCATCATCACTCATCGTCACTGTTTAAACTAAAAACAGGGGAAATCTGCAGAAATAATAGAGAGATCTTCTCAACTCCTATCTTATATTGTACTCCACTGATTAGTATTTGTACTCCTTAAACTACAGAATCAAATACCTTACCAAGACAATGCTGTATTGAACTCCAAAAAGGTAAAAACCCAAAAGAGAGAAAAGAAGAAGAAGAAGAAGAGCATTCTGGTCTAGAAGAAGATATTTGTGAGTATTCTAAAGAGCAAGACAGAAAAAGAACATACAGATAGCAAGAAAACAATATCACGACGACGATCCGATTCCTTCACTTCCTTGATGAGTTGAAGAACAGCAATCTGAGTTGGTATTTTACCTTGTTTATACAGTTTCAATAATAGCCTCACCTTCTCAATCGACTTAGTTTACAGTAATTTGGCAACATAATACGTCCCAAAATACAATCCAAACGATATGCCTACCTCACCAAACTTATAGAAATGGTACCCCACCACGAGAAACCAAAATGAAGCATCAACAGCATATACAAATCTCAACTTCTCCATCGAGTTTAATAATATCCCAATTCCTCTACGGACTTCATACGGCGTTATGTTATAGAGCTCCTTGGGTAATTGATCCAAATACTCTTTATGTTTTCATAGAGATTTTTCACACGACACCCGTCGATTTAAGTTTGACGGATTCTCGTGCCTTGCCCCAGCTAGAAAATATGTACTGCTATCGTTTAGCATGAGCTGAGGGGACGATGATTTCAGGCTTTTTAGTGATGAATCTGAAGGGGATTTTGAGTTTTTGGCAGTTGAATTGCAATGCCGATTGGAGGTTGAAGAGAATGAGTTTGAGATTTTTGGGACTGAAAAGTCATCTCTAGTATGTGTGAGGTATGAGAGTGGAGAAGAAGAAGAAAACTTACGAAGCTTGGAAGAAAATCTCCGAGCGAAAACTAGAGAAGCCATTGTTGCTGAAGATTGCTGCGAGCAAAAAGCTTAAAAACGCAAATGAAGTGTTCTAGTCATATTTTTTCGGTTACAGGGTCCTTAAATACTCAAGGATCTCGATTCTTATCCACCAACAAACTATTTACCGGAAAAGAAAAAGAAAAAGGAAATCCAAAAACCATTTACTGATTATTTATTTTTTGAATTTATATGCCATATTTTGTACAATTTTGAGATTTGACACTTAAATCCAGTAATATATTCCCCAGTTCCTTTATAGTCATCATAATTTTGTTTGGAGTCAAATTATATTAATTTTGACTAATATTATAAGATGTGTTTCTTCATCATATTAATATGAAAAAAATTACAATTTATAACACTTCCCGTATAATTTTTGAACATCTAAAATTTTATTTTAAAATATTGAATGAATTTAATCTAATTTAGCTTTAAAAATTAGTCAAATTAACTAAAGGAAAATGCAAACTTATTTTATCACAAATTTAACTTCACAACAATTTTCTACTTTAATTTTGCTTCATTCTAAGATTGAAAAATTTCAAACCACTTCTTCCCTCCAATAAACATAATATTATTTGGGGAATCAATTTTTTTTTTACTACAATTTTTTTATACATTCTCAAACATAATTTTTTTTTAGCATGTGACATATTTATTACAGTATATAGTATTATATATTAACATAAGTAATTCTAAAAATCAAAACTCAAATAATAGGAGTATGGATTGATATTCACAAATATATATAAATTCTCAAACTAGGATTTTTTTTTTTTTTTTGCGTTCCATCCATATTCAAGAGAGTTTGATAATTTATAATTTTGCACATTGAGTTATAATTTTTATTTTACTAAACATACCTAAACATCTAAAGGTATTTTTGTTTTCAAAGTTTTACTACTATATATAATGGCTCCAAGCATGTGTGCTTGTAACTAGTGTTGTTTAAGACCGAATAGACATTAATAAGTTTTTTTTTTATAAAAAAAATCACTGATTTAACAATTATCGATACTGAGTTATAAATTAAGTGATTTTGGTAATGATTTTGATTTATTTTATCATATCATATTAATAATTCTTAATGGTTTGGAATTTTTTATTAATGAGTTAAGCGATAACTCGATAGTAAATTAATAAAATAAATTTATATAAAGTCCTTGACTTATATTTTTGGTTGTCTCAAACTCTTGGTAATTCTACTAGGTGAGAATGTTTATTTTTGAGCAAGATATACAATTTGTTAACTTATGTGCATGATTTATTTGGGTTGTCACCTTGTTTTTAAGTAATTTTAAATATTTTTTTGTGAAATATTTTTAACGGTTAAATCGATTATCAAATTAATAACGATCAATTACCGATAAATCTATATCTTATGTTAAATACTTTCTTTGTCTCAATTTATCAAACATAAATGAAATTTGAAGAGTCAATTAAATTTTTTATATGTTTTTTGAAATATCTGAAGTTGTTCATTATTATGATTTATAATACTTTTTATGTAATTTTATAATATATAATTAAATATTTTAAGTTGTTAATTATTGTGGTTTATAATATTTTTAACGTAATTTTTTTTAGATATATAACAAATCAAAAGAAAAGTAATACAATTAAATTGAAATGAATAGATTACTAAAATGGGCCAGTAATTTTTTTTAGATATATAACAAATCAAAAGAAAATTATTACTATTGAATTGAAATGAATAGATTACTAAAATGGGCCACAAATTTTAAGAAAAGCACCATTGGCTACAAATAAGGCTGGTATGGATGGATTCGATTTGATTTTGAAGTTTATCATTTAACTTTTTATTTATCACTTGTACATATGATAATAAAGGTATGCATAAGTTGGTTCGATTCAATTTTATGTATTATCAATTTGATTTATTAATTTTTGATATTTAAATATGCTAAATCAATAAAATATTTTTATCAATTTTCGGTTTATCAATTTTGATTTTTAACTGTTCGACTTACGAGTTAGTAATTATTTATTCAATTTAAATTAACTCTTAGGAAAAAAAAAAAAAAAAGTAAAAGGAGACCGGAGCCGGTTGTTCCCTATCTTCGTCATTCTGGTTCAGTAGGGTTTTCTTTTCCTGCCAAAACCCAGATTCCTCACAACTTCCCGGCGATTTGCGCCGGCGGATTCAGTTTCTGAACTTTCTCTCTCTACATACAATACCCATCGCATTTTAAAGCGAAAATCCAATTCAAATCACAGCCTTCAATATGTCAATCCCGAGGGAGCTCTACCCCACCGAAGATGACCTCCCGTACGAGGAAGAGATCCTCAGAAATCCATTCAGCCTGAAGCAGTGGTGGCGCTATCTAGTGGCACGAGCAGATGCGCCATTCACAAAACGAAGAGTGCTTTACGAACGAGCTCTACAAGCTCTCCCCGGAAGCTACAAAATATGGCACGCGTATCTCCGCGAACGTCTGGAGTTAGTTCGGAATCTTCCAATCAACCACTCCCTGTACCAAGCTCTAAACAACACTTTTGAGAGAGCGCTTGTTACAATGCACAAAATGCCACGGGTTTGGATCATGTACTTGGTGAGTTTAACTAAACAGAAGCTCGTTACTCGAACTAGACGCACTTTCGATAGAGCATTGTGTGCATTACCTGTTACTCAGCATGATAGGATTTGGGAACATTATTTAGTGTTTGTTAGTCAAAGGGGAATTCCTATTGAAACGTCACTTAGGGTTTATAGGAGGTACTTGAAGTATGACCCTTCCCATATTGAGGATTTGCTTGAGTTTTTGTTGAATTCTGAGCTGTGGCAGGAGGCGGCAGAGAGGTTAGCTGGTGTATTAAATGATGATCGGTTTTATTCTATTAAAGGGAAGACTAAACATAGGCTTTGGTTGGAGCTGTGTGACTTGTTAACACAGCATGCTACTGAAATATCGGGTTTGAATGTGGATGCGATAATTAGAGGAGGGATTAAGAAGTTCACCGATGAGGTTGGGAGGCTTTGGACATCGTTGGCGGATTATTACATTAGGAGGAAGTTGGTTGAGAAGGCGAGAGATATTTTCGAAGAAGGGATGACAACTGTGGTGACTGTTAGGGATTTTAGTGTTATCTTTGATGCGTACTCCCAGTTTGAGGAGAGTATGCTTGCCTTGAAAATGGAGGAGATGAGTGATAGTGAGGTGGAGGATGAAGGGAATAACGGTGAGGTTGGGGCAGAGGAAGATGTGGATGAGGAGGATGATAGGTTGAATGTGGCAAAATTGGAGAAGAAGCTTAAAGAGTTTTGGCTAAATGATGATAAGGATATTGACTTGAGATTAGCGAGGCTAGAACATCTTATGGATAGGAGGCCAGAGCTTGCGAATAGTGTCCTTTTGAGGCAAAATCCGCATAATGTAGAACAGTGGCATAGAAGGGTAAAACTTTTCGAAGGGAATCCGACAAAGCAAATATTAACTTTCACTGAGGCAGTTAGAACTATTGACCCAATGAAAGCTGTGGGGAAGCCACATACTTTGTGGGTTGCATTTGCAAAACTTTATGAAAACAATAAGGATATTGCAAATGCAAGAGTCATCTTTGATAAGGCAGTGCAGGTGAATTATAAAACTGTTGATCATCTGGCTAGTGTTTGGTGTGAATGGGCCGAGATGGAACTACGTCACAGGAATTTCAAGGGTGCTCTAGAACTGATGAGACGTGCCACTGCTGAACCAACTGTTGAGGTCAAACGGAGAGGTAATTCTGAATTTCCTTTTGTATATGTGCTCTTTCTTTTTTCATGACTGTTTCTTTATTCTTGTCACTTGTCAAGTATTTAGCCCATCAAGCTTAAATAATAGTTCAGCATTAGATCTAATTGAGTCATGGAATACAAAGAAGTACTATATTGGTATTACCATTCATCAGGAACTAAAATTTTGAATGTGGATTTCGTGTTACTTTTGAAGTAAAACAATCTACGAAGTAATTCTTCATCCAAAAAAAATAATCTACAGAAGTAGCAAGTAGTAAGAAAAAAGCTTGCATTTGGAAAAAATCTAGACAGCTCATAGATGATTTTCACAAAAAATTCATCATCCTAAGAAATGATGAATTGGAAACTTACATCCCACATAGTGGGCACACCCCTATAAGGGTAGTTAGATTACAAGTTTCTTAGGAAATCAACTAAATTTACCACTGCCCTTTCCAAATCTTCTTTACACCAAAAAATAAAAGGCTAATATAATTCACTTTTATCTTCTGAAAGTTGATATTTTTCCCTTCAAGACACCTAGCATTGCTTTCTTCCCAAATGGTCCGCCAAATACATGCTGGGATAGTCTTCCACCATTCTTCCTTCCTGCCCCTGCTTCCAATTCCTGGTCAACTGTTCAAGAGCTCCAGAGTAGTCTTTTGCATCAGCCATCACCCAGCTAACCCTTAGTATACATAAGAACATGTTCCACAGATTCGTAGCTGTTTGGAAGTGTAGGAATAGGTGGTTGTTTACCTCAATTTCCTGCTCACACATGAAGCACCTTGAGCAAATCTGCATACCTCTTTTCTGTAATGCCTCATGTATAAGGCATGCCTTCCTAATTAGCAACCAGGCAAAGTATGTCTCTTTGAGTGGGTAATTTCCCTTGAAACTGAAACTTAGCAAAGTAAATTTTGTCTCTGTTTTTGTACCCTCCTTGCTATAAAACTAATCATATGCTTTTAATTATTTTCTTTGAACTCCATGACCAATCTAAGTCTTTAAAATTGAAGCTGAAAAGGTTTAGGAAAACATTTAGTATATCTTGACTGAGGAATCTAGATATCTAATTTCATTTTCAGTCGATTGATGCTGTATGGATATTTGGGCTAACTCTTGGGTGCTCTCTTCATTTTTTAACATGCAGTTGCTGCTGATGGAAATGAACCAGTGCAAATTAAGCTGCACAAATCTCTAAGGCTTTGGTTACTGTTTGTGGATTTGGAGGAGAGTCTAGGAAGCTTAGAGTCAACTCGTGTGGTCTATGAGCGGATTTTGGATCTGAGAATTGCTACACCACAGATTATAATAAATTATGCAGTACTTCTGGAGGTATGAATTTCATTCTAATCATTGCTTACGTATCATCCTACTGTTTTACGTGCTCTTAAAAGAATGGGGGAGTTCTTTGCATTTTGCATATCTAATGTATGAACCATTTCCTGGTTGCATCTTCGCCCGTTATTTTCCACGATTTACCCTCTAGTCTTAAGTTATTTTCCAGAACTTTAGAAGATTTAATTCTGTGAGGGGAAAAATAAGGATTGAATTCTCAAAACGGAAGTGGGATTGGAAGGAAAATATTGACAAGGAAAAGGAATAAGGGGCCAGTTGTGGGAGAACAATGGAAGGCAATTTTAGTGAGCTTAATAATCTCCAGATTGAAAAAGATATCCAATCTGCATATTTGTTGATTTGAGAATATTCTTGGGATACTAAATTGTCACTAAGAAGGATTCTTGATAGAAGCTGTGGATAACTGGCTGAGAAGTTTCATTTTGTAGGTAACATAGAGCTTCTGCAATCAAACAGCTATTCAAGATCCTCTCCCCCATTAGAATGTGGAGTATCTCATTCGTCACTTCTCCTCACTTAGGAAGCTAAATAACAAAGTATATGAATTTATTAAAGAACTACTAACTACTTGGTTTGTTTCTTACTAGGCAGAATTTCTTTTTAATTTCCTTCCAAATGAAAGTTGTAAACAAATATCAAATAGTATCTTTTAGACTTTTACACAAATCCCATTAGTGGGGCAATGGCCTTATGCTGTGTGATGCTATCCTATTGTCTGCTTACAACATGAAATCCTTCCACTCTTACTTTTATGATTCAGAAATCTTTACTGTTATTGATTCTCCGTTAAGAAGGAGCCTTTTGTATAGTTAGTGACTAAATACTGGATGGCTTCACTATTGCTGCTGGGTTAGCCCTTCTATTGATTTTCCATATGTGAATAGTCTCTCCTTTTACTCTGCCTGTTTTGCTGATTATGTAATTACTATTCTTATCCATCAGAAAATGAGACTTCTATGATTTCACATAGACATTGAAAGATCGAGATGTAAATGATTTTTAAAAACAGAGGATAAAGTGAAGATAAAAAAAAATGCATACATTTGAGGTCAAAATGCAAAGAACTCAAGAAAAGAATTTTGGATATCTTTGCTCTCTGGTGCAATTGGATTTAACCTATAATATCTGGTATTCATTTTGTCTAGGATCACAAGTACTTTGAGGATGCATTCAAGGTTTATGAGAGGGGTGTGAAGATCTTCAAGTACCCACATGTTAAGGATATATGGGTTACCTATCTTTCCAAATTTGTGAAGAGATATGGGAAGTCAAAGTTGGAACGAGCTAGAGAGTTATTTGAGCATGCTGTGGAACAGGTATGTATATGACAATATGTTTTATTTGTTCAGTCAACAAATATAACATTGGTTTTCTATGATATAAATCTGAACTGTAAAATCGTTCTTTTTTGCTCCAATATGGTAAGTTCATCGATGATGATTTTTGGAATTCAATGATTCGTTGTTTTAATTGGATTTAAGGTTCTCAACTGATGTTTAAAAATCTCATGAGTTTTTCCTTGTTTTTCTCCAACTCCCTTAATGAATATGTGGAGATTTTGCCATTGCTCTGATATTGGCACATTTGCTTCTCATTAGCAATATCATATCCTTATGCGTGTAGAACGTACGTAAGGGCACCAGCCACTTTTTTGACCTTCTGTACAGATCTGATATTCATTAGAATTTCTTGGACTTGTGTACCCATTGTACAGCAGGAACATCCCCTTTTTTAGGTGCAATTTAGTGTCAGTCAATCAACTAACCCCAACACTTCTTCCTCTGGCGTAACTTAATATTGTAAGTAAAGAAGAAAATTGGTGGATCTACGATAGCAACAGGTTTAAACTGATGGGAGAAACCATTGGCTGCCTAGATGTTGTGGGAGACACCTGTTTCTGTTTAAGAAGTGTCCGGAAATCTATCTTCCTTCAGCCACCGTATATCTTATTCTTCAGTTACCTTCCAAATTATCCTTTTGGTCTTTCATCATCCTCTACTTTTTATATGATAGTATTCTACCTGGATAAGGGCGCAAAAGTGGTTAGACAGCTCATTGAATCATTTTTTGCATTGTGCTGCGCATCTTGATTTTTTTTTCCTTAGGGTTTAGTTTGAGGTCTTGTCATGTCTACCTGTGTGCATTTTATATTTATTTTTGATGCACAATGAATATACACGCAGCTTCACCTACGTTGCCTGTAATTTGCTGATATCACATAAATCTGTTGTTTTAGTCTAGAATCCTATATTGGCCATGTCTTGGGCGATAGTTGCACTTCCAAATTATGGGAGAAATTTTGTTAAATGCTGTTACCAGAGGCTCTTATTTAATGTCTAACTACCTCTTGTCTGCATAGTTGCATCTTAAAGCACGTTCCGTAAATTCTGTTTGTCAAACTATGTTTGGATACTCATCTTCTACTGTTTCCATTCCCACCAGGCCCCTGCTGATGCTGTGAAGCCATTGTATCTTCAATATGCTAAATTAGAGGAAGACTATGGTCTTGCGAAGCGGGCTATGAGGGTTTATGATCAAGCTACAAAAGCTGTTCCAGCAAATGAGAAATTGAGCATGTACGAGATCTATATAGCTCGTGCAGCTGAGATATTTGGTGTTCCAAGAACACGGGAGATATATGAACAAGCAATTGAGTCTGGGCTTCCTGACAAGGACGTGAAAGTTATGTGCTTAAAGTATGCTGAACTGGAGAAGAGCCTAGGAGAGATTGATCGTGCTCGTGCACTATACAAGCACTCATCACAATTCGCAGACCCTAGATCTGACCCTGATTTCTGGAACAAGTGGCATGAGTTTGAGGTGCAGCATGGTAACGAGGATACCTTCCGCGAGATGCTCCGTGTGAAGAGGAGTGTATCTGCAAGCTACAGCCAGGTAAAAAAAATCCTCAGTTAATCATTAAGTTAACCATCTTTGATGTCCTTGAGATCAGTAAATTAAGGCGCTCAATCGTATTCTCACAAAGAATTAATACTTTTTTTTTTTTGATAACCGAGAAATCCGTCTGTGGCCCGTCCTTTGGACCAATCCCAACCTTCTAAACTCGGTGGGCCCATTATCTACCGAGTTTAGAAGGTTGTGATTGGTCCAAAGGGCGGGTCACAGACGAATTTCTCGGTTATCAAAAAAAAAAGTATTATAGTGTACTTGCGGCATAAAAGAAGGCGGAGGAGGGAAATTGTTTTGGTACTTGATGGCTTCTAATAGGAAGGATTGTGTAAGAAGAGTAATAATCTGGTTAGAATGCTAGTACCAACTTAATCAGGATAAAATAATTACTTTACGATGTGTATCATCCAATATGGCATATAATTAACTTTGGAAGATGACAACCTAGCTTCTGATTAGACTGGGAAACCTACTGTTAGAGCTACTTATGTTTTATGCCTAGAAATTTCGTGAAAATAGAAAGGGCTCATAATGTAGTATTTAGCTTAAGTAACTACCATTTTTAACTTCTTGGTGTATGAACTATCATGGACTTGGTATATTATATCAATCAAATCAGTCAACTATACTTAATCTCAGACTAGTGGGTTGTAAGAATCCTCTATATACATATTCCGTTATATTCTGGTCCATGCAGTCCAATATTGAAAAAATATTACTCGTCTTTTAAGGCGAATTTAGGGTTCTCTTAATCTCACAATATCCCTTCAGTGATATAAAAGTCTTTAACCCAAACCAAGAGGACTTCTGGCAAATATTAGATCTAATGTAAGTTTTCTAACAATTACCAAGCCTTACCCCAACAAGTTGGTATCTCCTATAGTGGTCATTTGTTCATTGTGTTCTTTTTTCTGACCTAAATGTACATCTATGAGAGATTTAGGTCTCTTGAGACAACTTCTTTGTGATTTTGGATCCACCTCCTTCTCTTTTAGCACCTTAAATTGTCACACGTCACACTACCAGATCCGTGAATTTGGAGGTCTATGTAAAATATGGCCGAACCATCTTAGGTGATCACCTTATAATTTATCCTCTTATATCCCTGCTTATGTCCTAGTTTGATTTGATCATTTCTATTTATTTTCTGGTGAGATCACATATTTTCTTTATCATTCGTATTTGTGAAACACCGATAAGTATATATTAGGCTGTTGAGAACCAACCACTCTTACAACGTTGCTGCATCTCTCAGAATCGTTCTATAGAACTCCTATGGTGCTCCATTTGAATTATCCTATTTTAGTCCTTTATGCTCAACTTTCCTCTATCATTGCATCTTTTTGGGGAAGATTTGAGATATTTGAATTATTGGACCTATCAAAAAGAATATTTGAGTTGTTTGTAGTAGTTACCACAAACCCATCCGATCTCACTTGATATTCGTTCTTTTGCAAGCTAAACTTGAAGTGCCTCTGTTCTGTCTTACTCCACTTACCCTCACTCTCTAGAGTGCTAGCTTCTCTATAGTTCTAGTTTTTGGTTGACATCCTTGCTAGTTTTTTTCTCCATGGAGTTCTCAAATGATCTGCTATCGGTTGATTCATCTAAAAGTTAAGGAAATAAGTATGGGTTTAAGGCAGATCTGTGGTGTAGACCCATAATTTAGGGAACTCCACTCGATCTCCTTCCGTTGGTCTCACCTTCATACACATCCTTTTAATAGTTTTGTATATTCTCACATTTGTGCATTTCTTGAACTTTGTTGATTGACCATACTGACATGCTTCTTATACCTGCAGACACATTTTATCCTACCGGAGTATCTCATGCAAAAGGATCAGATGCAGACCCTTGAGGAAGCAAAGGACGTTTTGAAAAAAGCTGGTGTTGCTGATGATGAGATGGCAGCTCTTGAAAGGCAGTTAGCGCCCCCTGAAAATGATACAAAGAGCAAAGAACAGAGTCGGGTAGTTGGATTTGTTAGTGCAGGAGTAGTTGAGTCAAATGGACAGAAAGTCGCTGCAAACAATGAGGATATTGAGCTACCTGAGGAAAGTGATTCTGAAGAGGATGATGATAAGGTTGAAATTGCACTGAAAGAAGTCCCTGATGCAGTGTTTGGAGGTCTAATCCGTAAGAGGGACGAAGGTGATGAAGCAGAAGACGACTCTACTGCCAAGAATAAAGATAGTGATGGCCCTCTTGGCGCTCTAGAAAGAATAAAACGAAGGAAACAACAAGCATCTTAGAGTTTGTATTTTTCTGCTGCATTAGTTGGTTTGAAATTTTTGACCTAATTCCTAATCGTGTAAATTGAAGTTAGATTGTTGTATAACTTTAATTTCTCCATAGAGAAGGTGTACATCACTCGTTATTTAAAGTACACGTTTGTTTATTCCTCTATCCAGAAAAATGGTGAGGCGGTTATAGTCTCTCACTGTGCAAGAATGCATCATTTCGTGTTTAGAATTGTATTTTGCTACTTTATTTTTTTATTTTAGTTAACCATTCTCTTTTTAAGGGAAGTTCTATTCGTAGTAGTATTAGTAGGGATGGCAGCGGGGCGGATGCGGGGCTAGTGGAATAAGGTTTTGCGGGAGAGGGTTGAAGCGGATTCTGATAAAATTTTATTGATCTAGAGTATTTAAAAATTAAAAATTGATAAACTAAACTAATAATATATAAAATCGAACCAAACGGCACATCACATCACACCGACTTCTCAAGAGTAAATTAAGATAAATTCAATTATATATTAAAATTCAAATATTAAAAAACTACACGCAAAATACTACAGGCCAGGTATGTATATAACAAGGAAAAATAAGAAGACAATGCATAATACTCTATAAGTAACAAGTGGTAGCATAAAAATAAAGTACAAACAGGTAGCCGCCGGTAGAGCAAAATCGTATTTGGTAATGTAGAAGCACCATCACCAAAACCTCAATGCATATTAATAAAGAGATTGATTACACAAAAAGTAAAGAACACTCCGACAGAGGTCGCCGGAGCAAAACCATCGCCGGTAGCCATCGCCGGTGAAGGTGCAATATTCTCCGATGCCAAGTCTTGAGCCTCAGACATCTTCAAAACAACTATCAAAACTAGGACAACATAAATATAGTAAAACCTAAGGCAAGCCATTGATATATAACAAAATATTTAATTTTTTAATGATAAATTATTTCTAAGAGAGACTTCAATTTCTTTCAAGTAGAAAGATTGGAGAAAAGCATGATATTTATAGTGAAGGAAAAAAAGGTACCGATTCTGTTTACTGCATGTATGCCATTTGGCTAGAGGATTTTTTGTTGGGAGAAATAGTGTCATTTTATTATTGGATTAAAGTTTGAGACGTTTTATTCAATCATCAAATTGAATTTATGCTCCTTTTTTTGGCTTTTCGTTGTTCTTTTTCGAGACTGAATTAGTTTTAATATTTATTTTTTTAATATGATATATTATAAAATTTATCTTAAAAAAAAGATTTTTTTTCTTTTTTCTGATCATATTTTTTCAGAGAAAAGATTGTGTTTTTGTTTTTGTGGATTTGAACGCGACAATTCACCTTGATCTCATTGATAATTTTGAGATGGATCAATATTTCTCGATCAATCTCAAATAAATAAATGCAAAATGATGAAATACAGTTAACAGGACGTTACATAGGAAACAACAATAATAAACCACAAAATAATGATTTTATTTTGTTGGTGATGATATATATAGTATACAAAGATGTATCTAAAAAATCTTTCCCTCTCCCCACCAAGACCTGTAATCTCCTTCAATTCTTCACCCTATTCCTTTTTTTTTTCTTCATTCTAATTACAATTAAATCTCACTATAACGATATCATTTAAATCGTATGTTATAGAAAATATATAATATAACATAGTATAAAAAAAATTATTTTAATGTTTTTTATCGTTATTAATGTAGAGATGATTATTTTAAAGACATTTGACGGTATAATTTAATGCATGTAATAAGCGAAGAAGGATAATAAAGTAGCCCCAGCCAAAGTTGCCACGTGGGGCAATGACGCGGCGGCAGCATTAGATGGGGCCGGGGCAGAGGCTGGAGAAGAGATTGGAGCAGAGGTTGGGGGCAATATTTGAGCCATAACTGAACTAATTGAGGCAGCAACAATGAGGGTGACACAAGCAATCTTCTTCATCTCCATATTTTTTGAAAAATAAATGAATAAATAATAATTATATTTTTGAAATTTGTGTTTGATTTTTTTTTTTTTTTTTTTTTGCTTTGGTGAATTAAATGTGGTTGAGAAGAGGGTTATATATAATATGTCTAGGTATAATTTCAACCACATTTGAATATTTATGGCTAGAGTGATTTTAGGGTAATTGTTAGAAAATCATCTGTTAGATTTTAAGGGTTCTCAATTTTCTTTTTCTTCTTCTAGAATTTAGCATTTTCTTGTTGGTTTTGGTTAGTCATGTTTTTTTTTTTCAGGTCAGAAGAAATTGCAAATTTGAAAATATTTTGACTATCTTTTATGCTTATGCTAAAAGAGTGTTAGATTTTGAGGGTTGTATTATTTCTTGTTCTTTTAAAATATAATTTTGGTGTTTTTCTAAAGTTTTTTTTAATTGTCTATGATATTTAGAGTTGAAATATCAGTTCATGGTTATAAAATCAATTCATTTAATCTATATTTTAATGAGTTAGATCACTTATATTTCAATTGGATAAATATGAGTTTCAATCTATTTTGAACCCATAAAAATATGGATAACAGGTGAGTATTCATATACAAACTCACTTTTGTAAATAGGAGATCCCAATATCTTTTCCTTAAAATTTGAGAGAAAACATTTACTAGATCAATAAAAACACATAAATGCCCAACCCAACCCCTGTCACTATTAACCCTCCCCTACCTTCCTATCTCCACCTACCCCCTTAACTCATGGTCTATGCCTGAGTCGGGATTGGAGTTAGGATCGAGTCCTAAATTAAGGTTGAATCAGGAATTAGAATTGGAGCTCGAGTTGAGATTACGGTCGTGGTTAGGGTCCCATGGGAATCCTATCTTGAGTTGGAGTTGGATCTCGAGTCAGAATTAGGTTAGGGTCGGGATCAAGGTTAGATTTCATACTGAGGTAGGGTCTCGAGTTGAGATCAAGGTGGGAATCGAGGTTAGGGTCCCGAGTTGAGATCGAGGTTGGGATTGAAGTCAGGTCCTCGGTCGATTAATGTGAATTAGAACCATTTACCCAATTCACAATTTGCCAATATTCATATGGTGCATTGCAATTCATTAATCCATTTTCAATCTGCACAAATCCGATTCAATTCCTCCATTTGCCGCGACTTGGTGATATTATATATATGTTATCATATTTATTTTATGTATAATTTACATAAATTTCATAGTGTTAAGAGCTAATTACATTATTTCCCTACTCTTTTCCAAATTACAAAAGTCACTTAAAATTTATTAATTTCGGATACATCACTGGACTTCCGGATACATCACTTGTTGGGTTTTGTTTGCAAAAGTCTCACATCACTTGTTGGGTTTTGTTTACAAAAGTCTCTTAAAGCTGTGAATAGGAAGCGAAGGGTTGTGTTTCTGGTTTGCTAATCTGAATACAGGAGATAACATAATTGGACTTCCGGATACATATCCGAGAGGGGAGAGATGTATCCGAGAGGGAAGAGATGTGTCCGAGAGGAAAGAGATGTGTCTGAGAGTGGACAGTACATCCGGATACATAGGGGAGGGATGTATCTGAGAGGGAAGGAATGTATCAGATAGGGGATAGAATCCGGATGCATAGGAGATAGATGTATCCAAAAGGGGAAAAGTGTATCCAAGAGGGATAGGGATGTATCCGATATGAGATTTTTGATTTTTTTTTAAATGGTAGAAAACCATTTTTATTTATTTATTAAAAATAAAATAATAAACTGGTTGCTTATAGTTGGAATAAGGACAAATACTTGTCAGTCTGTTAATCACGTGGGTAAGATTGACCCAAACTTTAAACAAAGACTACAATTAAAATTTTCCCAAATCACAAGGACAATTTTGTTCAGTTTTCCTTAAATGAACGCAAACAAAATTGAGAAAATATCCATGTCTTAATTCAATCGTCAAAAAATAAGTGTTATTTTGCAAAACAAATCTATCCCAAAAAATAAATATGGCGGAGAGTAGACACCAAATAATTAAAAAAAAGCCTTACGAAAGCTGGCTTTTCGTGAAGTTAATTAAAGACAATTGCAGTATTTAATGCAACATGCCTTAAAATATATATCCACCTAAATAATTGCTCATAACTTATTACTCCACTAGTTATTAACTAAATTATCACAGGATTAACATTATGCATAAGATTGTTTTTTACACAGCGTTGAGAGACCAAGAGTCCAAAACCATATAAAATATTCACTTTTATTGTTTCCAGACTCTGTTTAATTAACATAATACTATACTATAGCCTAAAGCTTCAAAGCTAATAAATTTCAAATAAGTTCCATCGATATTCAATTAAGTGTCCTGGAAGATTCGAGCCAACATGATGCTTCTTCAATAACAATTTATTTATCTATCACGAATCACATGGAAAAAAAACTACTACGTAATAAATAAAAAGGGGTCCAGCTTGCTATGAAACATGCAAATGCAAACCAATTTCATCCAATATATATATATATGAAAAAGTTGAATGTAATTCTTAGAGTGGAAAAACACTTTGTAAATAACAAATGGCAAAGTCCATGGCATTGCTTATGATTATGGCTTTATCCTATTTTACAGCTATAGCAAATTCACAGGTGAAGAACATCTTCTTGCTAGCTGGACAGAGCAACATGTCCGGCCTAGGAGGCGTCGTGAATAACACATGGGATGGTATCGTTCCACCGGAGTGTAGCCCAAATCCGGCCATCCTCAAACTTGATGCCAAACTTCAATGGGTGGAGGCAACTGAACCTTTACATGCAGATATCGACGCGAATGTTACTTGTGGGATTGGCCCAGGTATGTAGAGGTGGATTTAAATAGATTAGACTCAATCGCTCTGAACATGCAAATTATAAATTCGTTTGTGCAGGTATGCCCTTCGCAAATTCTTTGTTGAATAAAACTTCGTTTCTTGGGGAAGTAGGGTTGGTACCATGCGCGATGGCGGGGAACAGAATAAGTCAATGGCAAAAGGAGACTTTCCTTTACAATCAGCTGGTGATGAGAGCCAAGGCTGTTGCAGTGCAAGAATGTGGGGTAACTAGAGCTATGCTTTGGTATCAAGGGGAGAGTGACACAACATTACTGAGTAATGCAAATGCTTATAAAGGAAAAATGCAGCAATTTTTCACAGACTTGAGAAGTGATGTTGGGATACCAGATCTTTTGATTATCCAGGTAACCTTAAATTTGATTATCCAGATCTTAAATTTTTCACAGACTTTAGAGTCTTGCTATCTTAAACTAAAAATATGTGGAAATTGGAATGTACCAATATATCTTTTAATCTTGTGGTCTTAAACATGTCATTTGGAATTAAAGAGTTGCTGATAAAGGAAAGAGATATTTTTTCTGAAACAAACTAAAAAGGAAAGTAAGATCACAAACAAATTGAAATGGAGGGAGTAACTCTTACTGCAGTATCCGGCTCTTAAGCTGCAGGTTCATCCAAATGCAGTATATATTCAACATGGAACATATATGTGTCTGTGTTTGTGAAAAATCACTAAAATTTGAACAAATATTAGATTTTGAACTCATAATTTTAAGAATACAATAAATTCTCCGTCACAATCTGAGGTCAGTCAGGTATCCCTTGCAAAGTTGGTTATTAGTTATCCTTACTTGTTTACACTTCTTTTGTTTAAACTTGTGTAGGTGGCTCTAGCTTCAGGAACAAATTACACAGATATAGTAAGAGAAGCACAGTTAAATCCTGACCTTGCAAATGTAGTAACTGTTGATGCCAGGGGCTTGGAGTTGCATAAAGACAATTTACACCTTACTGCTTCTTCCCAAGTCCTCCTAGGACACATGATGGCTGATGCTTATCTTCAGACAATCTCAATCACATCCTAATCTATTCATAGTCAATAGTGAAAGAATATTTCAGTTAGTTTCTCAACATGTGAAACCAGTGTAAACATTCAAAAAGGAAAAATGTTCAATACTCTGTGATGTAATCATAAAACAGTATAAGCTATCACTAATTGATGTTTCAATTGTTCAAGTTAAAAGGGAAATGTAGTTTTCTCCAACGATCTAAGAGGGGTGTCAATTTTCGATAAATAAAAGTGCCAACCTCCTTGAACATAGAAATTACAAAAGGGAAGATGTTTTTAATAAATGCAGCATGATTTGTAGTTACGTTCCTCTGTAATATCAAGTCCTTTATCTTAGAAGTTTAGAGCAAGCGTATAATTGACAATGCACAGGAGCTATGTAAGAAAAGGAGAAGTAAATTGCAACAACGAAAGAATCATCCAGTTAAAGTGGGGGTCGTTTGGTTGTTGGTTACAAAGGGAATTATTCATATATTGAAGCTAGCATAGTCAATACCATGTTTGGTAGATTTTAGTTGCTTTGTATAGAATTCAGCACACCAGGTACGGTGTTTGGTTATTATTTTTTCAATCCCACATGTATAATTTATGAGTCAATTTATGTATTATATTATGCAGGGAAGTAAAATAGAATAACTAATACATGAATAACGAATCCCTACATTATTACCTGCATAACTCTAACCAGCGACCAGGTGGCTGCTGCATCCTGTTCCTTTACCAAAATTAGAATACAATCACTTACAATCTTTGGGTCTTAATCTCTGGATCATGTCGAGTAGAGTACATTCAGCTGAAGGTAGATTTATCAGCAGCTGAAATGTATGTGCATTAGGAGAGAAACCCTTATCAACCATTTCTTGCAGAAGTGGAAAATACCTCATGTAACTTATCCCTTTTAAGAAATCCTTGCAAAATAAAATCGCCAGCAAAATTTTCGGGTGAAAAAACATGTTGTTCCATCTTCCTCATCAAGTCTTTTGCTTCGTCTAGCAAACCCTCCCGGCATAGGCCATTTATCATTGTATTGTACGACCTCACATTGACATGTAAACCATCAGAACACAATTATTGAATATATCTTGAGCAATATCGAGCTTGTCTTTTTTGCACAATCCAGCAATAACAACATCATACATAAAACAGCTGAGGTCAACATTCTTCCTTTCCAGTTCTTGAAGAAACACCAGAGCTTCTTCAACATGTCCATTCTTGCACAAACCATCTAGCATGATACAATAAGTGTGACTGTGAGTATTCGGTTTGAATCCTAAAACACACATCTCATCATACATCTTTTGTGCATGGGAGAACAGTGGTGTATGTTACAATTCCAGGTTTTAATTGTTTTAGAGACATTTCTCTCACAAGATCTATGGCTTTGTCTATTTCCATTCTTTTGCAATAACCATTGATTAGTGTTAGGTTGAACACCCCTCTGTACCATAGAATCAAACACTTGTTTTGCTTCATGTAACCAACCTTGCCAACAGTACCCATCTATCAAATGTGTTGTATGTGACTACATCAGGATCAATGCCCTTTTGTATCATACATTCAATGATAGCTTTGGCGTCTTCCGCCCTACCTTCCTTGCAAAACGCATCGACTAATATATTATAGGTATAGACATTTGGATATATACACACCATGATGGATCATCTGATTTAGTAGCTTTCTTAACTTCTTCCCATTGGCCAAATTTACAAAAACATTGAATAATTGAACTATATGTAATAATATCAGGATAAATCACTTTCTCAGTCATTCTAGTGAAAAGCTTGTGGGCATCATCTACCATTCGATCTTTGCATAAGCTGTCAATACAGAGTATTTTTTTTTTAATCTTCGTAACTACCTTCAACAATTCAGTGAACACCTTAACCAATGGCGGAGGTCGAATACCTATCATTCGACGGAATAAAGCAACAGTTTCATCAATATTCTTCACAGTTCTAATTTTGTAGCGAGGCAATTTTAGAGCTAGTGTGAAAAGAGAACTTACTGAATCACCGGAGAAAAAATAAGCTATTCAGAGTTCTCCGATCTCCGGCAAGTAGTAAGAATTTTTTTTGAAATTTAATCTCGTGAATCACACTATTCTTTCGTAATTATGTTTCAGACTTGTCTCTATTTTATACATGGTGTGTTTAAACATATATAACTTGGTTAATTACGTATATTTTTATTTTGTTAAGTTATTTAACCAATGATATGTTAGCATTGATTTAGACATTAGTGTAAATAACAGTATGGGCCACAATATAATAGATACTAATAATAATATTTGACATTTAAAGAGAGAGAACTTCGTTGTTTACTAAAATCGTTACGGCATGTCCAAACTTGTAAATTGTAACCGTCATCAACTCAATGAGCTTATATATAAAACCACCGACAGATGTGGTGCAGTGAATGAGATTATTCTTTCCTTAACTAGAAGTTTCGAGCTTTTGATATGAAAAATCCTTGGACAGACTTTTGAATAAGTCATATCCAACGTGAATCCAAATAAGTCAGGCCTCCTACCTATATCAAATGAAAAATAACGAGCTTAAGTAAAAGCCTTAACAAAGCTGGCTTATATATTTAAATTAAATGCAATGTGCCTTCAAATATATATCCACCTAAATAATTGCTCATAACTTATTATCGATCACAGGGTTGACATTATGCCTGAGAATGTTTTTACGTAGAGTTGAGAGAACAAGACCATATAAATTATTCACTTTTTATTGTTTCCAGTCTGTATTTTATTTATTTATAAACATAAATATATACTATAGTATAGCCTAAAGCTTCAAAGCTAATAAATTTCAACTAACTTTGATCGATATTTAATTAAGTTCCCATTAAGGAATATTCAAAGCCAACATGATGCTTCTTTATGTATCACAATTTTATTTATGCATCACGAATCACATGGAAAATAAAAAAAATATAATTAAAAAAATGGTCCAGTTTGCTTTGAACTTCAAAAGTCCTATACCTTAATTCTACTGCTACACACACAAAAGCTATCCAATTTCATCCAATATATATATATATATATATATATGAAAAAGTTGAATGTAATTCATAGAGTGGAAAAACACTTTGTAAATAACAAATGGCAAAGTCCATATCCTATTTTACATCTATAGCAAATTCACAGGTGAAGAACATCTTCTTACAAGCTGGACAGAGCAACATGTCCGGCCTAGGAGGTGTCGTGAAGAATATATCGTTCCGCCGGAGTGTAGCCCTAATCCGGCCATCCTTAAACTTGATGCCAATCTTCAATGGGTAGAGGCAACTGAACCTTTACATGCAGATATTGACGTGAATGTTACTTGTGGGATTGGTCCAGGTATGTAGGGACGGATTTATAAGGAGTTAAACTGAACTCAAAGCTTTCGCCTCGAATCATATATGTAGTTGTTAAACTTTAATTTTCCGTTTCAATTTGTTTATCTGGTTTTGATAAACAGATATTTTTTTGTTCAAAGGTGGAAAGCATTACACAGAGACAGTAAGAGAAGCACAGTTAAATCCTGACCTTGCTAATGTAGTAACTGTTGAAAACGGAATTCGACAGAGTGGAATCAGACCGTCAACTCTCCTTCATTATTTATGTCGGTTGCATTAAGCTATTTTAATATTGATGCTATTGAAATGATGATGGTGCAAATCAGACAATTTTCTAAATCAAACGAAAATGAATTGTCAACAATTTGAAACTTGTGGTATAAAACAATTCTTAAATATTTGTGTGATTATAAATCATTTCATTAGGAATAAAAATGTAATATTCTTTTTGAGATGGACTAATAAAGAAAAAATGTCACACATAAAATGGGACAGAAGGAGTATATTGTTTTGTAGCTTTGTAAAGTAGCAAAGAATATGAAAGGCTATTCTGTCAATGGAAGCTCAAAAAATAAAAGCTTATCGTGATATTAAAGATTAACATTATTATAAGTAATAATAATTTAAAATCTTTGCATGGTAACAAACTAACAGCCCAAAACTAAAAACCGGTAGATGAAACAAATTATTCATTTGATAGAAGACCTATATAAATACATAGTCAAACTTCTTCATTACATTATTGATTTCGAGATTTTTTAGCTACTATAACAATTGGATGAACCTTTTTTAAAGACACTTTATATAACAAAAGAAAAATCTTTTAATGATGGCAATATATATTCATGATAAATATTTTTTGTCATATAATATATTATATTAAAGTATCAAAATATTTGGTCAAAATTTAGACCTAGTTGATGCTGTTATAAATATAAAAAAAATGGTATAAAAAGGTAAAATATAACATAAAATATCAATTCTAAGAAAAACTTGGTTGTTATAGTGATATTGTTATATAAGGATAATGTTATTGAGAGATCTTTCTGTTGATAGATTGTAGAAACTAAAATCAGAGTTCATTACTAATTGGGGGGGTCGTTTGGTAGCTGGATAAGAAATAAATTATTCATGTATTAATTTTCGTATAACTTATATGATGTTTAGTAGGTAGATAGAAAATAATTTATTCATGTATAATATTAATACGACGTTGGTTGACAATATAGAAATCCAAATAATTAATATATGTATAACCAATTAATTCCTACATAACAAAATCCACATAAAATATTACATAAATTCCCTCATAACTAATTTTTATATTACTAATACTTGCATAACTCTAAACAACCGACCCTGATGGGTCTAAATAATATTAACCTTCTACTAATTTAAAAGATTAACCCTTAGTGAAGCAATTAGTTTCAACCATTCATTTTTAAGAAACAACTAATTACATATAAAGTATCGCTTATCATTTCAAGTCCAACCTACATTTCTCATATTCCTACCTACCTCGCCAACATACCTTTTTTATTTTTTCGATTCCACCTTTTAAGAGAGAGAAAAAACAAACCAATCACTATCCTACAAATATATCAATAATAATCTTTCCGTTGATATCTTCAGAATTTGTGATCTAAAATAATTTTTAGATATTTGTGTAATTGAAGATCATTTCGAATTTTAAAATGATAATCTTGAAATTAAATTATTTCTACTAAGGTAAAGTTCTTTTTTAAATGGATTAAAAAGAAATGAAACGAAGTGGATAATAATTTACCTAAAAATGACGGTATATACCACTAATCACACTATTTGATTGTTAATGAAAATTAGTTACCTGTTTTAATGACATGTGGCCCCGTTTGCATTAACAGCGTGACGGCGACGATCTCTCAACTTCTCCGGCGATTTTTCCTTTTACTTGATCAAATCAACTTTCTACCTGTCTTCTCAACGTGGCATATTCTTCCAGCTTTTTCCTGGGCCCACACGGTTTCTCACTTCCCTATATAAACTACCTTCTCACTCTTCATCCCGATCTCAATTCCAATTCCAATTCCGATCGATCAGTTCAATTATCTCTCCGATTCTCTGCAATTTCTGAGATATGGAAGTGAAAGCTATGACTGTGTTTTTTGCAATTGTGGCGATTTTGTCGGCGGTTGCTTCCGCTCAGGAACCGACATTGGCTCCGGCACCGTCGCCGGACCAAGGCGGCGCGTTTTCCGTACCGATTTCCGGTGCGATTATCTGCTCCTCGCTGATCTTCTCTGTTGCCGCTCTTCTCAGGAACTAGATCGATCGCTCTTTATTCCTCGTTGATTTGATAGACTATTTATTTATCTGCGTTACCGCCGGTATTTATGTAGATATACATTTTAGATAAATGCAGTTGTATTTTGATGCTTGAGTGAGAAATTCTTTTTTCTTTTTCTTCCTCTTCCTCTATAGTAGGGTTTATTATACTTGTTTTGTATAATTACTAGTTTGGCTATATAATAAAAGAGTTTATCTTTTTGTATTACACTACGTAAATATTTGCAAGTATTAGCTATATTCGATAATCTCACAATACGTATAAACGAGAGTAGCTTTTGATGAAACAAGTGATAAACGAGAGATTATAGGGAAGGGAATTTTGATGATACGTTGATAATAGTTGTTGAAAGAGAAAAGGAACAAGAAGAAGAAAAAAAGTAGAAAGGAGTTGTTGAACCAAGAAGAAAATTTAATATATCAGAAGGTGGACAGTAGTTCATTTAAAAAATTTAGGAGCTTAAATATTGATTCTTAATTGTAAATCATTACTCTATAATATAGTAATCTCAAATTTCAATAATAGTTGTTCACTATATTATTTTGACATGTTCAACAATATTTATACACTTAATGAAATCAATAGATAATTTTTAAACTTAATTCCTAACTTACCATTAATTACATTTTTCAAGAGTCAAAACATTTTATTTATGAGAAAATTTTCGAAATGTCAATATTTTGACATTTAATAGGATCTCTTAGCCACACTTTCAATATTTATTTAAAATGTCAATATTTTAGTTTGCTGATTTATGTTTTTTTTTTATTTGTTTGATTTGAAATAATACAACTATTTAATAACAGAAATTAGAAAATCTGGGGAGAGAATATTTTAAAAAGGAATATATCACTTAAAATTCTCATCAGTTACAATTTCAAAAGAATCTCCTTTCTCATTCGATTGGATCAATAGTTTCAATCTCCAATTTTCTCCTTTATCAAGATCTTAATCATAGATGGTGAAATTAAGAACATCAAGAAGTGAAATATACCGCCAAATATATTTTTCTTTTATTTGTATTAGAAAAATATTACTAATTGTATCACAATATAATCTAATCATTACATATGAATATGATTTATGAAAGGATACAAGATTCTGGAAAAAAAATGGCATACATGGTGGAAATAATACTTGACTGTGAAAGAAATATGGATATAAGATTCTGGAAAAAATAATAGCATACATAGTGGAAATAATACTGAGGAAGGATACAATATTCTAAAAAAAAAATATACATTGACTGTGAAAAAAAGATACATCTATGCTTAAGAAACATAAATCCATTTGGCATACCTATTGGAATGACTACAAACTAAAAAAGAAATACAATGTTCTTAATAAAAATACAAATGCTGAGTAAAAGAAAAACAATTGATAAACAAAAATTAATATGAATACAATTCTGATGTGAATACAATTTTTGCAGTTTTCTTCTCTGACTCTCTTTCTTCTTTCTTCTTTCTTCTTTCTTCTTCTTTCTTCTTCTTCGCTTCGTCTGCTATGTTCCTTTTTTTTCGATTTTTTGTTCACCAAACCCAAATCTGAATCTGTATTCACTTGTGCATTAGTGACCCTATAAGCAAAATTCGAAATTATTAAATATGAATGTATAAAAAATCAAACAATATATGATGTATGAATGTCAATGTAGATTACTACAATCTACTGAATCTCAAATATGAAAACAAAATCACAAAAAAATCGAATAATAGTGTTTAAAAGACGAAAAAATTGAAATACATAAAAGAGGAAAATCTCACAAAATACTTTGTGAATATGAAAACAAACTCATAAAAAAATCGAATAATATTGTTTAAAAGACGAAAAATTCGAAATACAAAATACTTGGTGAATATGAAAACAAAATCACAAGAAATCTCACAAAATACTTGTTGACTTCGAATTTACTTTTATCAATGGATGAAAAATCTTTTGAATTAATTGCGAGATTTCTTGAAAAAAGTGTAGGAAATTCGAAGAGTTGATTTTCTTGAATAAGGAAAGGAGATAACAATGGTGAAAAAGGGAAGAGAGAGAAAGGAGTGATTTGGGGTAAATCCTAGAAAGAGGGGTAAGTGGGTAATGTGAGTATTTTTTTAAAAAAATTTACCATATAATGGAGTTAAAAAGGCTTGATTTGAGAAATAAAAGGAAAGAAAATTAGTTATATTAGGATACAATTTATTTTCTAAAATATTGACATATTGACATTTTTAATAATTGTTTTAAAGTGTAGATACTTTTAATAATTATGTTAGGGATTGTGACTTTATTTATTATATTCAAAGTGTGATATAGTAAAATTATCCATATATTTATAATTTCTTAAGAAGTGTACAAAGTCAATAGTAGACAAATATTATTGGCCAGAAAGAGTATTTAATTGTCGTTGATTTGATCAATATGTCCTTTTCTTCATTCAATTACCAATTGTGTATATGTACGACAAACATTCAAATATCAAACATAAGACAATTAACTGATCAATAATACCAATAAACCAATCAACAGTAATCAAAGTTGGATAAAAGTGCAATTAACATTCTTAAAATAATTTCAGAATTTTGCCAGAAAACAACAAAACAAATAATTTAAAATAATACATCAATGTTAATTCTGATAAGCAAAATTAGGGTAATATAATACATCAACGTGAGGTTGGTGTATAATATCAATATTTTAGTCATTATGTACCACCAGTTTTATAACCATTTGTCATTATTACACCAATATTATATTAATTTAAATAGTTGTTTAAAGATTTAATATTTGAGGTTGGTATATAATACAATATTTTTGCTAACTCATACCACTATTATTGTGAACATGTGAACTAATTACACTAGTATTACACCAATTGTGTATATGTGCTTATTACACCAATACTAAGTAATTACGATTTTTGTTTTCAAATTAATGAAGAATACATCACAATGTAGTGTTTCATTGTTTGTCAAACTGCCCTTTTTAAGTCCTTTACATAACCATATATATTAGTCTTTACAGTTCAATTTTACCTACATATATTTGTGAATATAAAGGTTAGCATGTACGACAAACATTCAAATACCAATAATATGACAGTTACTTGATCAATAATACCAATAAATCAATCAACAGTAATCAAAGTTGGATAAAAGTCCAATTAATCACAAATGAGTATTTTTATTTTTTGGTAGTATTTTTAATTTTTTATAGTAATCACAAATGAATATTTTTAATTTTTTGTAGTATTTTTAATTTTTCGTAGTAATCACAAATGAATATTTTTAATTTTTTGTAGTATTTTTAAATTTTGTACTAATCACATCTTAATTTTTGTAGTAATCACAAATGAATATTTTAGATTTTTTGTAGTAATCACAAATGAATATTTTTAATTCTTTGTAGTATTTTTAATTTTTTGTAGTAATCACATCTTAATTTTTTTGTAGTAATCACAAATGAATATTTTTAATTTTTTGTAGTAATCACAAATGAATATTTTTAATTTTTTGTAGTAATAACATCTTAATTTTTTTTAGTAATCACAAATGAATATTTTTAATTTTTTGTAGTATTTTCAATTTTTTTTAGTAATCACATCTTAATTTTTTTGTAGTAATTTTAAATTTTTTAGCAATAATGTAAGATGTGATTTTCTTTACTTAGACAATAGGAATATAATATAATTAATTAATTAATTAGGGGTTGTGATTTTATATTATATGTCTAAGTAATTAACTAATTAACTATATTATATTCCTATTTGTTGTTGTATGCATCATTAATGTGTGTGTGGTAGGGATGGAGAAAGTAATTTTTTCTTTACTGGTAGGAGTAAGGCTCATCTGTGTGTTAAGGAGAAGTATTTCACTGGTGTAAGGCGCATCGGAGACTACACCTTCCTCCATCAAATTTCACGTCAACTCTTCCGTCTAAATGTTATCCTTTTGGTTTTAACTTATTTTTTGTTGCCCTTTTGGAAATTTCACTCCATTTTTTTACCCTTTTGGCTCCAGACTCCTTAAAAATGCATATATTTTCATAACTTTTGATATAATTTGCTTGTTGAGATAAACTTGATCTTCTGCCACCAAATCATGTTGAGGATTTGAGATTACTTCAGTTCCTTCATTTCCTTCAATAGATTCATCAAAATTTGGATCTACGCCAGTCAAACATAGTGTATTTGATCTCATAATTTCTTGTTTTGTTGTTTGGACACCAATTTGATAATCAATGACTTTCATAGCTCTATCCACACATGTTACACATAATGGATACTTTGAAAAGAAATCAAAATTGCATTTTTTTTTATCTAAATAAACTTGGACACTCATATCGTTATGAATCTTTATAGGTGGAGATGGACCACTCACTACATATTTGAGTTCTAAATGAAAAATTGTTGTGTCCACACCCAATTGGAAAGCAATAGTAGTAATTAAGTCTTCGTATTTGGTGTACGCAGCATATATCACTCTTTCAATAGCGTAATCAACGTACCTACTTGTATTACAAACAGAATGGGGATTTCAATGCATTCAAACTAAACATTTTTGTATTCAGAATGTTTTTACTTACAGGAAAATGCTAATCTCAAATATGTTGTTTACAAATAACTTAAAAACTAACAATTACTTCACTATATATTCCAAAAAATACACCAATTACACTATCAAAACATACCAAAAAAATAAAAGAATGTTGGTGTTAATTAAAAACCTAATATACAAATTTAATTACACTTATAATCACTTACCAAAAAAAATTCACAGATTATGGCGTTGACACAAAACTCAAACTATACCTTAAATTTCGCCAAATAATCTACCAAAATACATTCAATATTATACCATAACAGTATGATTTACACCAAACCCGCTATTAATAACAAGTTAATATACCATATAATTCAATATATATACCACAAAATATACAGCAGCTAAATATATACCAAAAAATATTAAAGACTGTCGATGTTATCCTTTAAAACATTATATACCATATTAAAACAAATACAATGTTAATTTCTCCTTATAATTTACCAAAAATTAGTCACCGAATATGGCGCTTATATGACTTATGTTGTTTACGAAAACATAATATGTAATACCAATTACACCAAATCTTCTTCACTATGCACACTATCAATTACACCTATTAATCTATCAATTTTTTTTGTATAAACTTTATTGTTTATGCACCAATTAAAAAAGACCATCATTTTCACCAATTAATTTACTAAAACATATTCACGAGATATGAATCTTATAATAAACCACAAAACCCTACAAATTAAACCAAAGAATAATTATAAAAAATTAACACGAATTGGTGATTAATAACAACGCAAATTACACGATCAATTACACCACTCAATATAACCATATTCAAACGTCCTTAATTCAGATTGTAACACAAAAAACATATACCCAACACAATAGATTACAAGATAACGATCATAAAAAAATAATCTAAATATAGTTAATAAAATCATTAAAATAATCACTTAAAAAAACACCAATTCAATCGTGATTTATCATAATTACCTAATGCGTGTCATCGTCCGTTGTGTTGAATTAAGATTGAAAAATTGTTAGTATCCATGATTGAACAGTCGACCAGAAGGAATAGAAAGAGAGTTTTATTTTTGTCAAAAAACCTTTTTAAGATGGGAGAGAATATATAACCAATTTGAGTAAATCGTGGAAGGTAAAAAAAAGAATTGGAGGAAATCAGAGAATCTGAGTAAATCGTGGCCGACTATTTCAACGTTTTTCTTTACTATTTCTACGGGGTTTTTTTCTTCCTATATCTACATTTTTTTTTCTATATTAAATCCTATTTTCAAAAAAAAAAACTATTGCTATACAGTAGTAATTAAGGTACTTAAGTTTTTTACCCTAAACTCTGCCTACCACTATGCATAGCCATTCTTACAGGTGTCACAGCTATTCAGAATAACTTAAAATAAGTTATAGTCTTGACCTTCATGTTGTTGATTTTGGCTATCAGAAGTGCCCCAACGTTATCCTATATGAACCTATTGAGGACGCGTATTAAAGTAGAAGATTAGTTAAATAGTTTATCGCCAGTAAACAAAAGCAGTGAAACAAATATAGATGAGAGTAGAAAGAGGAATAGTAACCGCCAAAACCATTTCCCTGCTCCTTTTAGTTTTTTATTATATTATCCTCTTCACAATTGCAAGTAAACTTAGTTTTAATCTCTAATATACACAATCCATATACACTTTATCATCGTTTTTTTTCTTCTTTTTTTTAAGGGGATAGGTTGGTTCCATACACATGTATCCATGATTATACAAGCAAGTCCCCTTGTGTCTGGAATGCCATGTCTACACCTCAACTCCCAATGCATAATTCACCAGCACTGAAACAGAAACAAGCCAATTATAAATTTAAACAAAAGAAGCATGAAAATTACTACAAGTACATAAAATATAGCAAAATACTAAATAATTAAAACAATAATTTCTAAAATAAATAGCTACATGGATCTTCACCAACCAATCAATGGCAAACAGAAGAACGGTTTATTCATCGCCTATGATTCTGATAAATCTGTTAAAACAACAGAGAAAGAAACGTGAACCATATACTCACTCCCTTTTTCTTGTTCTTCATGAAACTAACGGGGTTGAGTTATCGATTCTAACTTCCAAGGATCAATTCTAACAAGTCCCCTAAAAATTAGATTATGCAATAAGTAAACGACAGCAAAATCAGATTCCACCTATCTAAATAATGACATGACTAGTGAATCCAGCTCAATCAAGACAGAACTTAGGCCTCGGTGTCAAGTCAGCCCAAACTTCACAGCATAGTGTCTGACTGAGCTTACAGCATTATCAAGCCCAATCAAATTTTCTTCAATTCTGTGCTCAGCCGAGCAGTGAGTATAGACTGGAGACTACCCAAAGCCGAGCTCTCAATTCAACTATTTAACCTTTTTTTCGCATAAGCGACTAACACATTTGGAATTCATATATTAAAATAGGTGATTAAGCAAAAAATATAAGAATCCATAGTTTAGATTGAGAAGTGAATACAAATGCGACTGACTTACTTGAATCACTAATTTAAATCAGAACTTGAATAGAAAGGACGTCACATTTTATATAGAACATATTAAAAAATTCAAATCAGAAAACAATTTAATATACTGAGCTGAACCACATTAATGATTTCAGTTCATTAATCAATTTTTTTGTTGTGTTTTAATGTTATGTCACCATAGAGTAGCTTAAGTTACAATCATATTAACAATGTAGCTAATAAATTAGTAATGACTATTTTGTAAAAAAAGTATTGTAGAAGTATTAACATTTTAAAATCTAAATTAGTAAGTTTATTTAATACTAGAGCTTAAGCTTTTATTAACATTTTAAAATCTAAATTAGTAAGTTTATTTAATACTAGAGCTTACGCTTTTATTTTTGAAGTATTGGTAACATGACTTAACTGAATTGTTTGAGTAGAGAGAGTTGAGGCAAATCAAACTTTGACCAAGCCGAGTTTTGATGATAACTGACCCGGACTTTTCCCTCTTTCAAAACAAGTCGAGCTAAAACACAAGCAAGCCAAGTAGAGTCGAGCCAGTGCCCATACCTAGACAACATCAGCTAACTTGCAGTATTTTCTTTGGACGGATAATGCTAATACTAGGCTGGAGAGCTTCTTGGGGAAAAGCAGCTTCGTCTAAAAGGGGGCTCCAGCTTGGCTATTGTCCAGTCCTAGACAAGATCAGCGATCTGGCGCTGTTTCATTGAAGGTCAGATGCTAGCCCTAGATGGCAAGTTTCTTAGGGAAAAGAGTCTAGTCTGAAAGAATCTAGAACATGCTAAAGTTGCTAAAGTCAATATATTCACAGGCCACGGCCCGTTCCGGATCAGCTAGTCAAGATTCAATATGACCAAGGGAAGTGATCATGGCTTACCTCACATAATTCAATAAATCTTGTAACCACTTAGAAGAAATGTAAGTTGTTTCCGACTTCAACCCTGCAGTCAGATAATCAGAAGAATGCTCAGAATGAATTGAACACTGTTGTCACTTACACATCAAGTAAATGGTTGCTCATTGAAGGCTATTAAAGAACAGGCTATGAAAAGATATTAGAAGAGTTTTAAATTGGAAAGATTTAAAAAAGCATGGAATGGATGACGGTAGAATAACCAGTCAATTATTTTTCTTCTTTGTTTACATAAAATTACAAAAAACTAACCTTTTGAAATCCTTCTACACGCAAAAGTTACAACCAAGTGAAAGAAAAAGAAGAAAATATGTAAAACTTGAACTTACCCTGAAATCGCTATAAGCGTTTTCACAGCTCACCTTCTTCTAAAATTGCCAAGTAAGTCTGAGAGCCTGAAATTAACAGTCATATGCAAGAATATCAGTCAATTACGGACCGAAAGAAATAGTAAACACCCGTAACCATTGTCATCATAACAAAATGAAGAAAGCAGATGGGATGACGGATGTAACCCAATATTTTTAGCAATCACTGTGCTTCCATTTTCATGACCAAGATGACGCGGTACCACTTCCTCCAGACGGCCATCACGGTATTGATGCTGCAATAGTGGACCATAACATCCGTAAGTGATTAATCAGGCATGCACTTTGAATAATATACCGAAGGCTGAACCAAAACAATACTAGAGATAAGAAAACGGATAAAAAAGATAAATCAGAAAAGAAAATTCTTCTTGACTTGATGAATATATAAGACTCCCTCTATGAGAAGTATCCAAATTTCTATCGGGAACATCCATTATGGAAGAGAACAAACCCCTGTGACTTCAATAACTACAAACTATATTCTAAATCAGAAGGTAAGCATTTCTGCATATCCTTGACCTCTAAACCAATCTGTCACTGAAGTCTGACACCCTCCTCTCTCAATAAAGAAACCAAAAAACAGATGAACAAGGCAAATATGAACTGCAGTGAAATGGAGTGACACGATACAGTCCTGAACAAGAGTCATCACTATATCATTATCACATACATTTCAATCTATAAGTTGGATCACGTTTGAACCAGGTGCTCTTCAAAAAAACTCTTATTCTACTTCAGTGTCATTCAATATTTCAACTGAATATAAACGACAATTTTACACTTAAAACTATCTATCATTAGAATGTCCTGGGAAAAATATACTACTGAAAAGAGCCAAGACAACAAGCACAACCTTCATCAAAAGCAAGTGTAATTACAAACAGTCCACATTAAATGAGTTTTAAGTGTTTTTTTTTGCTTGACAAGTTATTGGAAGTGGTTATAAATGTATATCTCAAAGGCACACAAGTATAAGCATGAGCTTGGAATTGATGCACAACACTAAAGGTTAGAAGGTAACAAGGCATTGGAGATCAACAATCAGTCTCTTCTTTCAGCCTTGATCTGTCAATCCAACACTATAGTATATAATATTTTTTTGGTTTCTTGGATAACCTTATCAATAACGCAAAGCAACTATACAAAGAAAGAGATTTTCCGAACAGACTACACACAATCATTTGTTTCATTGAAAATCGAACATCTGGGAAAATAGCATCAGATTCAGCAATCCAATGCTATAGCTTCCTCATTCGTCATCATACGCCATTAAAAATATGAGGGTGGAAAAACCTATGTTGGATAGTATGTCTATAAATATTTGAAAGTACCTTAGAGAGGTTGAAGTAGCATGGCTAACCAAGCTATTCAACATAATAGAAAGGAGTGGTTTAAACACACACACACATATAGAGAGAGAGAAAGAGAGAGGGAGAGAGAGAAAGAGAGAGTACATTGGTTCTGATGTGCATGCACAAAATAGATATTTCAATTGTAGTGCTCAATTTATGAGTCAAATGATGGAACTTCTGAAAAGAATGATTAAGGTATCGGCTTTGGAATACTAAAAGAATGATGGAAAACCAGTTCACCTTTATGCCTGAATTATCTATAACAATCCATACTTTTACTGCAAAGCTTATGGAAATCTCTAGAGAAAAAAAGGATGTCCGCAGAATAATCATTTTTCTAGAAAAAACATATGATGGAGAGCTAAGATAAGGACTCAATGAATGGTGGAGAAGAAGGGAGTTCATAACAAATATATTATTATTTTGATGACCATGGTGTCCGGGCCAACTTTCACGCACCTCGACTAATTCCACGGATACCTATCACCTCCCACCAGGAGGTAACTCTATCCACCAAGGCTAGAACAAAATGGGAAGAATCACCTAGTGTTTGTCTCCTCTGGGATATGAACATATATATAGATCCTAAAGATGTCCATAATGCAGTAGCAAGAAGTGTAAGAACAATGAGAAAGGATAGAAAGGAGCTTCTCCAACACACCTTCATAATATAGATCTGCTTTCAGCCTATACTTGGTTATTCTGATAATGGATGAGCCAACCAGCGGTTCTCACTCACGATAGGTTTCATGGTCCATAATTCAGAAATCATATTATGTCAATTTACAAGATAAGCGAACGAGTCAAACAAATATTGGATCAATAGAGAAGCACTATAGAGAATAAGGGTTTCAGGATAAAACAGAACCAAAAGAAAAATATTCACTCCAAGTCGGCTATCGACCAGGCAAAGAAGGGGATTCAATTTGTTGAAAATTTTAATGTTTCAATGGGATTAATTTTCTTGTTTTAGACATATATAATATTATGAATCCCCTTACTATTAGAGAAATACAAGTTTTTTAAAAGTTTTTCTTTTACCTCTCTCGAGGAGCTCCCACCTTTTTCTGCTCCTTGGTGACTCGAACCAACAACCTTAGGGTTGGAGGTGGAGGATGCTTACCACCTCAGCAACCCCCTCTTGTCAGAGAAATACAAGTTCAAAATTTTTGGATTTTTGAGTCTCTTGTCAAAAAATTTGGTTCTGCCACTGGTCAACAATGTTGTTAAAGGCTCACTTAATACCTGAAGCTCGGTGTGCTTTGGCGCAGCTCAACTACTCTCCCAAGTCCCACCCACAAGTATCGGTTAACTCTATAGAAACTTCCATTATTTCAAAAGGAGATAGTCATTTTACCAGAATGGCAACAAATCACTTGACATCAAATTCTAAAGACACACAGACATCATAACATTTGTACCTTGTAGAAACAACTATTTCCAAATGGGCAAGTCCCATTGCCAAAGTCATAATGCTTGCAATCAATAGACCTGAGCTCAAAAATTGAAAAACAAAGATCAAGTCAGAGAGAAAAAGATACTTAAGAGGAAATAGTCTTTTCTTTCCTTGAGAACAAGGGGAAGGGGGGACATTTATACAGAAACAAGTTTAAGAAATACAAAGATACACCACCAGAATAAATTAGCTAGACTAGTTTGATGTGAAAAATAAACAAACTATCAAGAATTAAAATATTGAGTTTTTCTAAGAATCCTAAACTTAAAAAGTATACTTAGAAAGTAAACGTGCTATACTCTGAGAGTTTAGACTTCAAGCTAACAGTTCATTTATTTTTTTGGAAAAATGTCGAAAAGAAAATAATCGAAAATGCCTTTGAGGTAACAAATTTATTTTCATTATACAGAATTTCAAAAAGATTGAATTGCATAAAACACAGTAATCTTAGAATAATGAGCATTTTCCATCTTTGGAAAGAGTAGCAGCACTCTCCAAATAAATCAAAAAACATACGAGACTCCAAATTGGGTCAGTACCAAGCTGAAACAAAAAAAAAAATAACGTGTCATTTCATAGCCTAATGGACCTTTTGTATCCTCCGAAAGGAAGATGAAAGTGATAAGAGGAAGTTTTTGCTATTCAGTTGATTTTTAGCGAGAGAAACAGAAAGGGAGGGGGTGGGGGGCAAAAGCTGGTGCAAAGGACCTTTCTGTAATCCCGAAAAGAACAAATACTTGATCAACGATGACACTGTCAATGACACACATTCCTTTTTTCCTACTCATAATCATTTCAAAAAAATTATCACTCCTCTCCTTTCTTTGCTTCTACATGGTGTTTTCTTTCCCCTTCCTTTCAATCCAGAAATATCTATAAGAGTTCCATTGGGCTCCTAACAAAGAATATTGTCCTGAAACTTAGACAAAACCCAATCTCCCACAACATTATGAATTGACTTTTCAAATCTGACTACCATTAAATGAACATAATCGTTATCAGGAAAAAGATTTTCGTTTTTTGGAAATGGAGAAATCCCCGAAGGACAATAGGCTCACGGTTCAAAACTCGATGGGTAATGGGCCATCCCCTCTACTCTTCCCTCTTATATACCAAACTTTTGGTCAGCGTAAGGTTCAAATCGATAACAGTCATCTGGACCAAAGCTCTCAAGGTATCATAGCTAAATAGAATACCCTCCTTATCAATCCCAACCGGACACCTGAAATCATATGCAATAGATTCTCGTACCAAATTTTTTCCAATACAACTAAGTATAGTGTCGAATATATTTAATGCATGTATTGCAACTGCAATTATATAATTCACATAAAATCTTTAAAGAAATTTCCATGTTTGTTGCATTTAGAGACAGTCACATCCATGCTTATAGTTCTAAAAGCCACTCAGGTAAATAAAAATCTGAAATAAAAACAAAGAACACAAAACAGAGAAGAGGAAAGATGAACCTCAGTTTGGCTTTGTAGCTGTCAAGGATAATTTGCTTTTCTTCTTTTGTGGAGAACCAAATGACACTTGGAATGACAAAATATGAAAGCTTCCGGCATACCGGGCAGGTCCTAAATGTTGAGTTGATATCAACCCCAGAGGAAGGAGTACCACTGCGCCAATTCCTGATACATGATATACAAAATGGATGATCACACTCAAAAAGGATCCCGAACTTCCGCTCTGCTGCAGTTGTCTTAGAGAGTACACGTTCAAGACATACACTGCACTCTATTTCTTGACTATGCTTCAGTAACTCAAGGCGCTTTTGCCTCTTTTCACATATTTTTATATGCTCCTCTCTTTCCTGAGGCCGAAAAGGATGCAAGCAATGCTTCGCACAGATTAGACATAAATCTCCATGAATATAAGGACAGTTTTCTCCCCGTGGACATTTACCAGCAGCAGCAAAAGAGCAAATTGATCGATCAGCTGGATTCATTCTCTTTAACTCGACAATATTATCAATAACTGCCGCATCATGATGCTCTGAATTTTCACTCCATACAGGCTGGTTGGGAGGGTAAAAAGGTCGGCCTGAAGCCAAATACTCAGAAGAGATGCCTGACAGAAGTCCTGCACCATTTGCTAGCATTCCAGGAGAGAGGGTGGTGGGAGGAGAAGCTGAGAGCAGATGTTGAGCTGGAGCTGACGAAGATGGAAGTGAGGGTTGTTCAGAAACTTTAACATGTTTGTATCTACACCTGCTGCCATAGGCACATAATCCTTTTTGGTAGTATGTGCATACCTACAAAAATAATCCAAGTAAGAGTTACTAGATGATGAAGCCACTCAAAACTATGATAGAAAAACTATAATATCCAGAACATACATTATTTGGAGGATCTTTCCACTCATGCGAGAACTCACAGTACTCTCCTTTCAGACATGCACCATTTACAAAGAACTTGCAAAGAATCCTGGAAAATATATAAGCATATCTGTAAGTGCATATGGCCATCTACAAGAGACCACAAATTATAATTAACAATAAACTTTGCTCATCAATTTTTTATTTTATTTTTTTGATAAAGTTGCCAATCAAGTTCTTTAGTTGTATAATTATTGTAACAGGACAAATGATCAGAAAATGCCATAATCACTTCAGCAAGCAACTTCCAATAATCCCATGATCATTTAGAAAATCCCTTTGAAAATTATTCGTAAAACTCTTTTCCTCTGCTAATCTTAGGAATCAAGATAAGAAAAAATAGTTCAGAAATTTTTCGTAGAACGTCTTCAAATCTGATCTTAGGAATCAACAGAAAAAAAACAAAAAATATTTAGAGAAACTCCATTTAAATTTAACTTTCTCCTCGGCTAATCTTAGGAATCAACCACCAAAAAACGAATACCAATACATTTACATATCTACACAATCTGGCAGAAATTAGCAACTCCTAAAACGCAAATTCCCACCCAATATTTCTAATAACCTTCCATCCAATGATCCAATCACAACAGAATAAATCCAATTGCATATATAATCGTAAGAACATATATATTTTCAAGAATTGCGTATCGGATTTAAAGAATGAAGTTTTCAGATCATCCAAATGAAAAGGCAATTCGAAAAAATTGTTTAAAATGATTACCTTTTCGACATGGCATGGAACCATGAACTTGGCAATTGTTGATGAATTGAAAAGCCAGAGCGAGAATAGAGCTATTCGCTCCCTCGCTCTGGCTCGTTAAAGGAGGCTAGGGCTTTTGCTTTTGGCGGTTCGATCCCACTACTAATTGCTCAGGGTAGAGATACACTACCTTCTTCTCAACCTTCCATTTTATAGTTTTTTTTCAGGTCTGGACCTTAGGTTACAAAAATGAAAATTAAGGAGGGTGATTTAGAAGAGAAGTGAAAATGAAAACTATTTTATGCTAATTTGTTGTTGTTGAAGTGTTCTTCTACATGGAGATGGATCACAACAAGAGAAATTTTGTAATAATTAAATTTAATATTAAAAAAAATTAAAGGATCTGAATAATTCATACTTTATTTAAGATTTGATTCATTATATATATATATATATATAATAAGCTGACATTTAAAGTTGAGATTCAAACTTTTATAAACATATTAATATTAGATATTTCAATAAGAAAAATGATTTATTATACATAAATCCTTAAATTTATCTAAAAATCTCATTTAAACATTTGAACTCGCCTTATTTCAATTGAACACATTATTGTGTGTAATTTCGTTGTTATTGTATACAACAATTTGAATTGACTTAAAGTGTGGGTTGCACAACATTTGGGCACGTGATTGTTGGTTGAAGTGGATTATAACGATGATATTATCATCTCTAAAAGCTTTTATTTAGATTTTAATTTTTTACACAGTTTTTATTATTATTTTCTTCGTTGTTTGTCTCAGTTTGTTTGTCCAAATTAAATCACAAAAACAAATCTGTTTTCCAATTCTTGTGCGCTTCTAGGGCCTTCTTCTAATTTTTCATTTTAATTTTTGCCTCCAATTTTGTTGGAACTGTTTCAATGTCAATAAAGTTAATTCTTATCAATTTCGATTCAATAATGATAATTTTAATAATACTTCTTAAATTCTCATCTCCCTTTTTTGTGTGTATTTATAGAAAAGAGGTGTTAACTACACAAATTTCTAAACGAAATGAATTTTCATCTTATTATTATGTGAGACAGAAATGAAATTGCATATAGTATTGTATATAATTGGAACAAGGCTGAGTTCAAGTATTTAAATGACCACTCATAAGAATAAGACGTTCAACTTCTTAAAACACTTGTAATTGAGAAAATCATCATATTAGTGTCTTGAGGAAAATTCCTACCTTCTGGAAAAAAATTACCGAATATGATTACTGGCAAATTTAAAGGACCGCATATGTGTTTGATAAAATAGCAAATATGACATGGCACCATAAACCATTGATGATTGGCTACAATTGGCTAGTTTCACCAAATCTTACTAAATGGATAAGATACATATTTTTGTTATGACAAAACCCACAATAATAGCCGATCCCCTACCTAAGCTAAAGATTTCACAAAAAAAATCCACATGGCAAGTATTCTCCACCCCTCATCCCTCCTTTCCTCCTCCTCTTCCTCCACCACCACCACCACAAAACCACCAGTTCCACCACCCTTTTCCAGACCCCAATCCACCTTATCACCACCCTCTAAACCCCTCTTATCAAAATTAACCGCCACAGCAATAGCCACCACAATACTAGCAACCTCTCTCCCTTCTCTAGCAGATTCCCCCACCAACTTCAACATTTACTACGGTACAGCTGCTAGCGCCGCCAATTACGGCGGGTACGGAGGAAATTCCGACAAGAAGGCGTCGGCGGAGTATATTTACGACGTCCCCAATGGATGGAAAGAGCGTCTGGTGTCGAAAGTTGAAAAGGGCACAAATGGAACAGACAGCGAGTTTTATAACCCGAAGAAGAAATCTGAGAAAGAGTACCTTACTTATCTAGCTGGGTTTAGGCAATTAGCACCTAAAGATGTGATATTGAACAATTTGGCTTTATCTGATGTGAATTTGCAAGATTTAATTGCTAATGCTGATGGGGTTACTTCAGAGGAGAGGAAAGATGAAAATGGGCAATTGTATTATGATTATGAAATTGATGGAGTTCTTGGTCATAGCTTGATTTCTGTTACTTGTGCTAATAATAAATTGTATGCTCATTTTGTCAATGCCCCGGCGCCGGAATGGAAGAGGGATGAAGGCATCCTGAGGCATGTCCATCAGTCTTTTAAAACTGTTGGGTAATATGAGATTGTAATTGTATTTGTCTATAGAGAAAGGGTTTTGGAATATGTAATAAGATTGAGACACTCGATATAATTACTATCTTCATATTGATTTTGGTATCGAGTTGTTTTTGTGTGTTGCAGTTGTAAGCATTGACAAATGAATGAGGCGTTTCCCGCCTTTATGATGAACTTACTTCTTGTATGCATTGTTCACCAATCTGAGATGTCCCTGGTAATGAGTGAATGTCATTGAACCATCTTGGTTGTTCCATCTTTGCTCCCTAGTTAGCGATAATGTCTGCTACGTGCTTCAAAGTTCTTGAGCAGTAACTTAATCTCTTCCACCAGAGAGATTCAGAATTGAGCTTAATGGATCCACTTTGTCCAGTTCTTGTAGATTCTATCCAAGTATACAGAGTGTCCCTAGTCGCAAAAAGGATTAATGAAAGGAACAAACTTATGAACACATTGCACTACCTCATTATTTATGCGGTCTACAAGCCAACAAGAACATCTAGATAGCAAATTGGTTCTTATTTTGGCACTACAACACACATTATTGTAGCCTATAAGGTAGATGCATTCTCCCATGTCCAGAAGTTGAAAGTTGCGGAAATGAAGATGTTGATATGAATGTGTGGGCATACTAAGAGAGATAAGATTAAAAATGAAGATATGCGGGATATTTGGAGGGTGATCTCCCTGTAGATGCGGACTCAAGATTTAAAGTTTATGAGTTTCTATAATATTTCAAGTTAATATATGATAAAATTTGAGTTCATAGTCAAATATTTAGAGAATATTTTAATAAATATATAAGATTTGAGCAAAAGCTACTGGTTCTCCCTACCCTCATAAAAAAATGTTTGATTAGTCAGTTTTCAAGAGGGGGAAGTGATTATGGCAGTCTCAGTTCCGTGCATCTGCACCCCACAAGCTGAATCTGCCCCCGTGGAAAACTTGAGGTAGCAGGCAATAATTGAAAGAGAGTTCTTTTTTTAAAATTAATTCAAAAGAAATACTAACTTCTAATGGAGGCATTATCACCATACTATAATTGTTAATATCCTGCTCTACTGTTGGCAAAGTTATATGTTCTCTGTTGTTATCAGAAGAGTTGCTAATTTCCATTATGACTGGTAGCATGCAGTGGAGCAGCTGATGAAGCAAATTAAAGCCACTGGGAAGATGCAGGTCTGTTTTAGCATATGGTGTAGGCCATATTCTTAATGACATAACATCCACCTTTTTGCAAACTTACCTTTTGCTCTATTTGACTACTATTGGAATGCCTCCCAGGTTCTTGCATTAAATATTTAAATTCTTCTTTCAATTTTTTTCTTTTTTATAACCGTGGTGTCTGAGTTATCTTGCACATATTTGTTACCTCCCACCAACATAGGTAAAGAGTAAATCTATCCGCCAAGACTTAGAACTTTAGACAGGTGGAAAGAAATCGCCTAATGTTTTTAAGAGACTTGATGATTTTTTGACCACTAGGACACACCTTTGGTAATTACAGCTATATATCTCTTCTTGTTTATCTTTTGCTTTGTATGAGGCTAGCTAGAATTGGAGACAAGGGGATTCAAAAAGCACTAAAATGTCACAGTTGGGATTTTTTCTTTTAAAAGTTCTGATTACATTGTGGAATCGCAGAAGGGGGAGGACAACAAGAGTGATGGGAATTGAACCACCTATTGTGTGGGAGACTCCATTGGTATTACTAGATTATAGGTCTTGGTGGTTCATAGTTAGGAGTTGATACCGTAATCTAATTAAAACATTTTGTTAATTCCCTTTGCATTTTCTTTGTTTCATTGGGGTGTTTTCATTCCTTGCAAAATTGTTGGGATCGATATGCCTCTTGTGCAAATGATTGGATAGTATATGTTTGATATACTCTTCAACGGTGTGCATGGTTTTACCGGAGTATCGCATACACAAATTGTTATCATCTCAATTCATCTCATGTGCAAGACATTTTAGTATCTTCTTTTGAGAACAAGTCCCCATTCACTAGTGATGTGGGAATGTAACTTAACATCTTTATATTCTTTAGTTGAAATGATCAAATCTGTTTTGTATTTTTCTCGTCACTGATGAGCTTATCTCCATGATCTTAGTTTTTAAGGTCCATTTTTGAATGCGTGAAGAATGAACAAAGTTGTGACCTTAATCTGTTGAAGGGAAATGTTGAATGTCATTACCCTGAATCCAACAAGTAGAGTGGCATGTATCAGCTGTCGCAAAACTTGTATTACCTGCAATTTTGCCTAAATAGTCCTATGAACTAACTGCTTCCCTCTTGTCTATTATGGTGCAATAACTGAGGAAGGATGCAAGCATAATCGTATACAGGATTGTTTTTTTGATCTTCAACAACAGTACATCAGGAATTGAAATCAAGAAGCAGGTACAAAATACATTGAGTTTCTCTTCTATGAACACGTCCTTTGTGTGAATGTACTTCAACCATTTTACATATGCAGTACCATTTGTTGGCGACTAATCACTGTTTTGATTGGCTGTTGCTTTGTCTTTATATTTCATGTTTGAACTATAGAGCATAGGTTTGTTACCTCTACTCAATCCTCTCGGATTTGAATCTGGTTTCAGATACTGCTGCATTAACATCCCTTGTGCAGTGTGAAAAACATAGCTCACAAGACTGTTCGTCATAGTACTTCTTGGACCCGATGGTTAAAAAATGGCCTGAACTATAGAGTAGCCAGCATTTATGTGTTAATCACAGTTGTAATGAAAAAATCACAATTCACAGGTAACCATAATGTTCTGCTCAGCTTCTTTAAGTTACAGGTTTTGTTTTACACCATCCATATATGCAGTTAGCTTATATGTCTTCTTTATCTCAGTATTTTCTTGCTCTTTATGTAATCAATGATTTACGCATGAGCCAATCTTCAAAAACATTGGTACGATTTTCTATCGAGTTTAATAAAGTGAATCTTATTAGGATATCCTCAAATAAAACGATGCTAATTAGACTTAGTTATGATGTAAATAAGTGCCTGCCATAATCTAGTCTTGCAGCTTTGTTACATCTGCCTTGCTCCAGGTTCTTTTTCTCTACAGAATCGTTCTGCATTTTGGTTTCCATTTTCCTCTTCTTTGTTTGCGTATCATAATTAGCTATATTCTGGTTGCACGTAGGAGCTCGAATGGAGCAGTCACAGATTGAAGGTCTTCTTTCTATCGGAGGCTGTCACGACCCAGACCGCCGTGATTGGCACCCACACTAACCCTCTGGTGGGAGAACCATTACTACAACCAGACTAAGCAACTTAAAGAACTAAAACATTTAAAGATACCGAAGCAGCTAGTGAAAAATGGAGTTCCCATAAACTCCAAAGGTTTTGGATAACAGCTAAACAAAACTATTGTGGAAGTTCAACCCCTAGAACCTGAAAGTCATTGTACCAAAACTCTATAATTCAACAAGTTTAAGGAAGAGGGCTGCAACCCCGAAACTAACATAAGCAAAAGTCTAACTAAACAGTTTGAGTCCGAAACGAATGAACTAAACAAGGAAGGATCCATGGCAGCCTGAAAGAACTGGCTCACCCTTAAATCCGGTCTTCAATCAATGATTCCCTAGCTGAGGTCTATCAGTAGCCGCTTGAAGATGCCCTATACTCAACAAAGAACGAGCAAGTGCAGTATCAGTACATAACCACAGTGTATTGGTAGGATCACGCGGTTACTCCAGTAAGTGAAACATAGGCAAGCAATTACAACACAATAAACACATATAGAATACATAGATCAATTATCATTTCAGGAGCAACATACAGTTTTCCAATATCAACGACAAGTAGACATGAATGTAATAATCACAATGGTCCTCTCATGGAACCCACACCCAAACTGTTAGTGTGTCGGAACGTGACACCCGATCCAATATACGTGTGTCGGAACGTGACACCCGATCCAATATATGTGTCGGAACGTGACACCCGATCTAGTTAGCACAACCACAATCACAATCACACCCATAATGAACATTACTCATAGTCATACAATCAAGTGTTAGGTTCATGGCATGTAATTGTTCATATATAATCATTTCATTAGATTCGATTCAAGTTTCCATGTTCACATACAGGCATGCATACAATGAAGCAATTAACCGGCACATATCACACAAATAGAAAATCGAACCATCACCTACCTCGAAACCAAGCTTGAATCCTCCTAAGACACTTGAGCCTTCCCTTTCCGGATTCTTTCCGCTTGTTCTTGGTCTAAAAACAAGTAATTAACGCAAGAATCAATAAACAAGGCCTAATTTACTCAGATAATAATCAAACTATCAATCCAAGGCCAAATCCAAGATCTTAATGTTCAATTAGGGCTTATTCCACCATTAACTTCAGGCCAAAACCCTCCCCCCAACGATCATTACCCAAGATTCTAGGTTCTAAGAATTGAATTACGGATTAGGGGAGTAATAATCTTACCTTTAGTGCTAGAATTTGTGGGAAACTGTCAAGAAACTGCTCTGGGTCGTCCCTTAGCTCTCAAGAATGAAGTTTTGCAGAAAATAACGATTTTAGGGTTTTTTTCCGATTTAAGTCGCGACTGGCCCGCCACAGCGGCCCCGCCCTAGCGGGATTAATTCCACCCCGGCGACTTGCACGGAGACAGAAACTCAGAATTTGAGTTCCAAGATCCCATTTCGCAACACACCTTCAAACCTTGACGTTTTAAAACTGCCCTTTTACGCCAAGATCGGTTTCGGGAGTTCTACTCGCCCGAATTCGATTCCGTAAAGCCGTACAGTCTCCTTAACATCTTTGCTAACCACTCATGTGATCCAATTCATAACTAAATCCCCCATCCATTACCACATTTCCCTAGACCTCACCTGACTCAGATTTCGTCCAAGTCTGGCCTAGGCTAGAAATTTCCAAGTCACTAATCAGAAGTTTTCTGGCCCAAATTCCTTCCCCATTGGCTTTTCCATAACAACGGGAACAGGTCGTTACAGAGGCCTACTTTGGATACTCTGTGGTGCAGGGGTACTCTACATACCAACAAACGTTTGTATGTATGATGTTGGTAAGTACGGAGTCCATCTTACCTCAACTTAATCTACTGTGACATACTGACATTAAATCTCTGCTTGCTACATTATATTAGGCCATTGGAATACATGTTCTATGTGTCTGATTCAGAGCTAGAAATTCTTGTTTGACAATCGAATCGCGATGTTCTTATTTCCCTTGTGGTAAACAGGTGACTTCAATAGGGATGGAAAGTGAGCTAATTGGTAGTGAGGTGGAGGGATCTGCATTTGTCTATGATCATTAGGCTCTGTGGAGAAAGTATTATGTAGTGGGTGATGATGTACACTCTAGAGTCGTAAAGAGAGTAAGGCCTCATTTGTTTGCACTTAATGGAAATCTTGAATCTTAATCATTCAAATTCATCTCATTAAGTGTGTTTGTTTAAGGTCTGAATTTTAATTATTCAGATTCAACTCATTAAGTTTGTTTATTTTATTTCTTTATAAGCCTCTTAATAGGTCTGAATAGATCTGAATGAATCAGATTTATAACAGAGTATATAGTTAGACCTTTATACATGAAAACTATTTGTGGTTATGCAGGTGTAACGCTAACATCATGTAATCCTAGCAGTACTATATATTATAGCTTATAAGTTTTCAGGTTTATAATTTAGGTTTCAGGCATTGTTGATAGGTTTGAAAAGAAGAAGTTCCCCAACATCTAGAAGTAATAAAAATTCATTTTGATTTTCTAAAATTGGAATCCAAGAGAACCTCCACAAATTTACTCTTAAAAAAAAAAAAAAAAACTTATCAATGTTCCCTAAACTTTCTTCCTAATTGGACGACCCCAGTCATTTCAACATCTATATATACCTCAAAAAAGGCACAAAAATCTAAGCAAGAATATAATTTCACCTCGAGGTTTGAATATTACATAAACCTCTTTTCTTTTGAGAATTCAATTGGCAATTTTTTCACCTCAAGGGCCCTGAATTTTTCTTACCCTTTAAAGCAATTGTTGATTGAAAAATAGCGTTTATCGGCCATTTTTTACCTTGTTTTTGAAAAAATAACCGCTATTCTAGAGTTCTAAATTTCATGGGTGACACTCCAAGATAATATCCTAAAATTTATTGGCAGGATTTAAAAATTTTATGATAGTGAATATATTTGAGTTAGAGAAGTTGTAAAGTAGCTATTTGTGAAGTTTAAACCCCATTACATTATGAGACTAATGATTGTTAGACATTAGATGTTTTAGGCTTAAGTTATACTGATTATGGCATAATGACTCATTTTCTTTCATTTTATCAAGGATGTGATGTCCACATTAGCCTTTTTTGCTAATACAGCACACCCTATCCGGGTAATTGATTAAAAAAAATGTCCAATCTTTCAATTAAAGATAAAAAGGATAATTATATCAAGGTAAAAGATCATATTCACCTTTTACTATTTGAAAAAAGTTTAATATTAGCATATGTTAGTCTACATATGCCCTTAAATGCTTCTTTTTTTTTAATTTTCTATCTGGTGTCCAGTATACACATTGGAGTCCGACTAAATTTATATTCGTGTCAGAAAGTCTCACCGTATCCACATTGACGTCCGACTAAATTTGTATTCACGCCAAAAAGTTCCACCGATATCCACATTGAAATCCGATTAAATTTAGATCCGTGCCAGAAAGTCCAATTGGGAGGTAAAGCGCTCCCTAACAAAGGTGATTTCGTACTCAAGGAGACTCGAACCCAAAACATCTAATTAAAGATAAAATAGTATTTATCCCTCCACCACAATCCGGGCGTCCTTAGTGATATTCTATCAGTCAATATATACACTTATAATATTATAAAAGTGCCTCAAATTTTTCCTTCCTCTCTCCATTCATTTTAGCCAAAATAAGATGTTAACTCATCACTCCAACACTAATAGTAAATATACAGAGTGCCACTAAGTGTTGAATACAAGATGGTTAGGAAACAAAGATGATAAAAAAAACTTAATCTCCATATATTAACGGTGTAAAAAAATATTTCTATAAACAAGTCATTGAAAAAGTAATTACTTACCTACAATAAATGGTAAGTAACCTATTGTTATAAAAAGTTAAATTACATTAATTAATATAAAAATTCATCATATTAACAATACAACAATATATTGACCCTTATACGGATAATACAACAACATACTGACCTTATACGGATAATACAAAAACATACTAACCTTATGCGGACAATACATATAACTTAAATTTAAAAGGAATCAGGACATAATGAGATTCTTTCTTCGGATTTATAGTATCGATGCAACCAAAATAAAGTTGAGTGATTTTAAAAAATATAAAAAAATAATTTAATGATTTTTTTTTTGTAATAATACTATTTGATGATTTTATATGAAATTAACCCTCAATGAATAGAATTTTCTGCAATAAAAAGTTAAAAACTCAATTATTTATATGTCATCAACTTTTTCTGCAACCAACTCCCTAGTATTATTACTGTATGTAATGTAAGAAACAAAATGACATATTTTTCCTCTCCTTTTTTATTTCTAGTTTCCGTATTATATCACCTTTTTTGCTTCTTTTTTTTCTTAAAAGAAAATATTGCTGTTCAGCCTGTTCTCTTTCTCCTTATGCACTTTATTCCCTTTCTAGACAGTAAAAAAATACTTTAATTTAAAAAAATAAATACTGATTTCCAAATATCAAATCAATTACTTTTCCTGAAATAAACAAGGAAAAAAAAATTATTCGGTGCATGATATTTGTATTCACTACTAAAAGTTATTGTCATTTTTCTATTGAAATTTTACGTTGAAAAATGTTCAGTGGATATTCCATATATATTTTGATTGAATTAGTGAGAAAAGAGAAAATATTAGTGTTTTCACACGGAAAAATTAGAAGTATTTCAATGAGAACCTGTTTTCGACCATGCGTTTTCCCATCAAGCTGGTCCGGAGGGAATGGGGTGGAAAAATCATGTTTTATAACATAAATTTTCATTGAATTGATGTGGAAAAAATATTTATTTTTAGTAGTGCATTGAAGTCCGACTAAACTCGAATTTGTGTATTGCAAGGCCTATTTATGGGGGCGGCGTTTCTAACGAGATGCTTTTATTCCCAAAACTCTAATCCAAAAATTTTAGTTAAAAATGAAGAAATTCAAATCATTCCACGATAACTCTACAACACAAAGTTATGTTAAACAAAGCTAATAGAAATGTTGTTCAAAAAAAGATTTTCTCAACAACTAAACAAAACGCGCGCAAGAAACGGATTCAGTTGAATTCAGTCGCTTTAATCCAAATTTTATATTTATTTTCTGAAAAATATTTGATATGTATAGATTATTATAAACCTTCTAATTCAAAAATGCTATACAATCTAGAACCGATTTCAAATCTTGAATCCGCCACACACCGCTGTTCTTGTATACTTAGGTAATTTTCCCTATAGTTGAGTACTTAGAGATATGAAACAAACCTTTTATATTTATATCTAAAGTTCATAATAAATAGTATATACTATTAGAAGAGGGAAGATTCATTTTCTTCGCTAGACAAACCCTAATTAACATATTTTGCCAACGCATTTTCTTAACCTTATATTTTTCCTTACAATTAAGAAGAAAATTTAGTAGAACACTGAAATAATACACATCTTTATATTACATAGCTAGAAAAAAAATCATTTACACAAACCTTACATTTCTCATCCAAAAAATAAAAATAAAAATAAAAATAGAACAAACTTAAAAAAAGAGAATTTGAATATCATAACAAAAGCAAAGACAACATATAGCTCGTTGGATGGCGAACAAAAGTCTTCGACCTTTAAAGTTCTTAGCACTGAACTCTAAACAACGATTTACATTAAATCTTGTTCAATCTCAGACGTTGATTCTTCCTCTAGTTCTTCAAGATTAGGTACCCCAACCGCGCCATGACCGCGTCCAAATGACTTAATATGATCTTTTAGAGACCTCTTATGCTTAAAATCAGATCCACAAATACAATACCAAATCTTACCACAATTCTTCTCATGAGTTCTCCAATCACCTTTCACAGCAAATGGCTTACCACATTTTCTACACATGAAAGGTTTGGCACCATGCTTCCTCTTGTAATGTGTTTGAAGTGTTCTAAAGTCTTTTAATGGCCTTGCTCTTGGATGATCAATGTTGTGTTTACAACCAGGTGCACAACAGTAACATGGTAGCCTTAGCATTGCACTTGGTTGTGTACCTCTTAAAGATTCTGGACCTTTTCTGTATTGAGATCCATGTCCCCACATATGCATCTAAATAACATGATCAAGAAAAACTCTAGTTAGAAACAAATGCTTTGGTACGGATAGATGGATGTGGCCCAATGGCTAAAGCTCTTCCAGCTTCTTGTAGACTGAACTATATACACTGATCGATGAGTAAGAGTTTTTTATTTCTTACTTTTGTCAGATTATCAATGAATGAGTGTCTAATTGTAATTATTACTTTATAAGTTAGTTGATAATGTAAATAATCACTACAACAAATGAAGAAGAAAAAGTGGCAATAATATAAGTGTCTTTATATTATATTTAGGAGCAATAATATAATATAGGTATTTATAATCGTCACTTTATATCAAAGTCATTAAAGACTCATGCTCAACTATTTATAACAATATTGTCTTTTCTATTGAAAAGAAAACGAGTGTTCCCTGATAATTTTGGTGTAAATAGTTGAGCATGAGGCAATAATATAATATAGATATTTATAACCATCACTCGAAATAAATGTAGCTAAAGGCCTTAGCGACTTTAGATACAATGAAATTAACTCAATTACCGCTAAATTTTCGTGTGGCAATGAAATATCTATGCCACTAAATGTCTCTTTGCTATTATAGATTTTATCATCATCATCAGTATATGGATCCAGCAATGGACCTAGCTCCATAGAAACTATAATGTGTTGACTCAAACATACTATATTGCAAACTTAGAGTCTATCTGAATTGACCTATTTTAATTGTTTTTAAGTTAAAATATTTTTTATGTAATTTTATAATATTTGCATACAATAAAATAAAATGTTTTTAAACATTTAATTTTTTAGCCAAAAAAAGCCTAAAGCCCATCCAAACCGTCTGTTAGTAAAGATAAAGAAATAGGAAAACTGAGCACCCAATCTCAGGATTTGATAATAAGTGCACCAGTTGAAAATTTGGAATATAGACAATTAAGCACTCATGATTTAAAATTTGTGAGACGTAAATATAAATAAATGAATTACATTGGATACACTTTTAACAACTATATATAAAAACATTTCATACATCTGTCTCCAAGTGTCAAAAATAAGATTTTTTAATGTGTGAATCATCCAGAATTTATTTGAGAGATTTTAGTCAAACAGTCAGCATATCAAAGCATCTACTTGAAAACAGTCAGAGGTACAAAGTATAGTATATAAATTTTCACTGGCTATATTGTTTCATATAAGCTTATTCTAAAACTAGTACACTTATTATATAGTAGTATCAAAAAAAATAAAAAAGTATTAGAAATTCTCTATATTTTCTATATATCTGAAAGAACTAAAAGACTCCTAGAAATCATACAGGACATGGGAAGAAGATCCTAGTGAATTAAATTTGCCCGTAAACCATGGTGAGATTAAGACGTTTTGTAAAACATTTTGTTGAGAAACGGATGAAAAAACTTAATTAAATTGATATTGCTGAAACTTGAAGGGCCAAATGAATAGTCATCGACTCATCTTCAAGTTGGAGGAGTATGACAAAACGCGAATTGGGTTTAATATATGAAGTATTACTAACTATATCGTTTCATTTAAGCTCATCCTCGAACCAAAATTATACAAAAGGAAAAAAAAAACCAGAAATTCTCTACCTTTTCTATATATTTGACAGGACTAAAAAGACTCCTAGAATAGAAATCATAGAACCCATAGCAAGGTTACGACATTTTTGAAACATTTGGCTAATGATTTCTCATATGGTCACTCAAGTAATAGTTATTGTATCATAATAATTATTAGTTGAATGATCGATCATCTGAGAAATCAACTCAGTACAGAGGAAACAAATTGGAATTAATGAAACTTGAAGGGTCAAATAGTTAATGAATAAAGTAAGTTATTATTAATATTATTAGAACAAGAGTTATCTTGAAGTTGGGAGGATGACAAAAGGTGAAAAAGGGAGTATTAGTGTTAAGATTATTCATTCAATGTTAGGAGAAAGGAACAGTTTTATTCTGCAAGAAATACTGAGAGTTTTCAGAAGTAGCATTAAATTGAATGATACTATATTGTTTTACTGAATTAATAGAAGAAATTAAAATTAAACTGTCCTGATTCTCCTGAAGCAGTAAAAAAATAACACTGAAAATCTTGTCAGATTTTAACACTGGAAAAATTGTCAGTTTCATATTTGACCACATTCACCTGGTAGCAGAAATTTGTGCACTAAATTGTTTGAATTGTCTCTATTACCCAAATACCAAAAAGTATATGAACAAAAAAAAAAAAGGTAAAAGGAGATTAAGACTTTATTGAGGAAAAGCTAATGTAATCTAACTTTAAAATGTAAGTTAATTGGTCAAAAACCCTAATCTCATGCATAAATAAGTGTGGAATTGAAGAAAAAAAAAGTAAATAAGAAATAGGGATAAATCACATGATTTATGGTAGTTGTAATAGTAGTTTAGACAAAAAGGTGTAGAAGTGATGAATTTAGGTATAAAATTAAAAGACATTCATGAAGAAAATTGGATTTTTAACTGCTGAGTGAACCGTTCTGAAGACAGAGGATCCTTAAAATCTCAAATTCACGTCCTCATTTGACTATGGCTCGGAAAAAGAAAGAAGAAAAGTAGCTAGTTGAAGCTGTATCTATACTTATTAGTACAAGATCCATAACAAATGGATAAAACATGATGAATTTTATAATGAATTCATCAACAAAATCATTTTAACGAAGCAAATTGTAAATGAAACAAAAAGTAAAATAATAAAATCCAGAATTCAACTTGTAATTGATTCAAAATATACACACAATTTCCCTAAAAAAGAAGTATAAATTCAAACTTGATGGAAAAAAACAAAGATTGGCTTGCTAAGTCTGTACTGACATATATAGGGGGATGCAACAATATTCATTGGATTCAACTGAAACTTGAATTCATTTTTTCTCTTTTTTGGGGGTGTGTGAAACATATACTTAAATACACATGGGAAAAATCATTAAAATTACAATGAGTTTTAGTGTCAAAAAAACTTAAAGATTAACCCATCAATTTTATGTGTATAGAATTCTTTTGTGAACTTCATGCGTATTTCCTCTCAAGATTTAAATTTTATGGTTTGAGACATATTATTTATTATAATTTTAATCAATTTTTACACATAAAAAGTACTGAGTTCAGATGAACTCTCTGTTTAAACACTCTGTCTGCCACTATATCTCATGAGTACTCTATATCTCATGATAGGAGTTTATCTCCCTTCTATGTATCATGTTTTGGTTTATTTATAAACAAAATAAAATTCCACCCAATTTTTTAAAGTAAGAATTTGGATATTCTTTAAAAAAAAATTAAAAATTAACAGTTTAAATTCTGAATTCGCCTCTGCATACCTGGAGGTTGTTATATCTGTTGAAAGTCTTGTAGCAAAGATGGCAAGAGAATTGTGTTGGACCAATGAGAATTTGAGAAGGAGTAGGGATCCAATATTGTCCCTTATTTAGTGTTGATGATGTATTATTATCATTTGAAACCACATCAAATTGATCTTCTTCTTTATTTCCTCCACTATCTACTACTCCTTCACATGAATTTGGAAGCCCTATATGTAGAGATACACTCACATTTTCATTATAATAATTAGTAGTATTTTCCTCATGAGAAAAAGTAGTAGTAGTAGTACTACTCTCACAAGAATACTTATTATTATTATTGTTGTTGTTGAGAAGTGGAAGAGCTTCTCTTAGTGGGGGTGAAGAAGGTGAAGAAGGTGAGATTTCTTTGTTGTAACAAAAGTTGGAAGATGAAATATATTGTTGATGAAGAGGAAGGAAGTTGAACCATCCTGTGAAGAAATTATAGTAGGGTTCTGTCATACTCAAAACTTAGAAAAAAATTTGTTTTCTATGGAATTCTATACATCTTGGGGTTTCATATATTTCTAGACACTTAATTAAGTAGTTTGTGTATAGTTGGTACATGTATATTTATATATGAATAAAGAGGATTTATTGGGATGAGAAAATGGAGGATGGGTGAAGGGGAAAAGAAGAAAGAAAAAGGTGAGGAGAAAGGGGTTGAAGGAGAGGGGGTAACTTTAGCTACAATTGTGATAGTGAAATGAAAGGAAATACATTGTTTCATTTTGCGTGTCTTAGTTTGACGGGGTATGAGGACAGACCTAGAAGTCACATACCTAGAGAAGTTTTTGTATTTGTATTAGAAAATTCATCAAATACATGTATAAAAATTAAATTTAGAACCCAGCAATTACTACTTCCTCTGTCCACTTTTATTTGTCATGTTCGCTTTTCGAAAGTCAATTTAACTAATTATCAAAGATAAATTAAATTATATTAATTCGATATTTTAAACAAACAATTTAGATATTTAAAAACTATACGAAAAGTACTATAAATTGCATTTTTTTTGCATATTAATATGATGAAAAAATACATCGTAAAATGTTAGTCAAAATTTTTATAATTTAACTCTAAAACAATGACAATTAAAAATGGACGGGTGTAATAATTATTAGTAACACCTGATGTCCTTAGCTATTTTTAGAATTTGGAACTCATGATAAAGTTTAAATTCTAGCTTTACCTACGACTGGGCACCAAGTTTGAAAAAATAAGAAAGATTTTTAATATAATGTACTAAATTGATATTTGAATCTTATGGCCTTAAAATATCATATGAGTTATTTATTTCAGAAATCACTAAATATAGAAAGTATCTTCTTTTTTTTATAAAACTAAAAAGGCAAGTAAGAGACATTATTTTTCTTTTTCCATTTATCTCACGCTTTCTTTTTAGTCCTTTTTTTGGGAAATTTTTCATTTTATTCTTAATAACTTGGTTCTTATACTATACTAATATCAATTGCCATATTTAATTAAGTTTATCACAAATTTTAATACATTATTAAATTTGTTTCAATTTATGTGGTGACATTACCATTCGGGGAGTCAAAAATATTCTAAAAGAATGTTTTTAAATATTTTGCATTATACAAAAAATTTATTATAATCCATATTCGAATTTATATCGAACATTAACTATTTTAATCTTCATGCATGTTCAAAACCTTTATGTGGATTGTGGAACATAGGATAAATATTTATACTTTTGAAATATATTTTTAAAATTTTTATGATCAATCAAATATCATTATATAAGACAAAAAGGATACTGTATAAGTTTTTTATTTTTAAATAATTTTAGGAAAAATTTACCCGGTTTATGATTAAAGGCATCGAACCAAATGTAGGTGAGAAGATATTAATAAAAGAAATAAAAGCCATAGGACAAAGTCAGAGACTACACCTAGCAGGTTGTCTCTTTCTTATGAAAATTCTTACCATGTTGTTTCTTGTTTTAATTATAAATTAGTTTAGTATATACTCTATACAAGAATAAATTAATACTAATAGGCTTTTAAGCAATGGGCATTTTTTTTCCAAGAATATGGAGCACTTGCTTTGGATAATGTGCCTACTGTTTTCTATGTGTTGATTTTGTTTCACATACTTATTTCTTCCGTTACATTTTACTTGATTCTTATTTATTCGATATACTATTAACAAAATTAATAAATGTGTGTAATCACATTAGACGCTCAACGGCAAATATTAAATATACAGTCAAAATCAACCTGAAAAGGTCGATTATTAGAGAAAATTGACCTAAAATTATAGGTCAAAAAAGTGTTGCTTGTAAAAAAATATCCAACCTTGGTTGGTCGGTTATTTTTAAAAATTAAAAATACCGAGTGTTATTTTTAAAATTATAAAATAATAAAATGCAATATCTGAGTCTGAAGACCCATCTATAAGATATATCTTTTTTTGTTACTTTATATTTGTTATCATATAAAATATGAACAGTAAACACTTTTCAAAAACAAAAATAAACCAAATAAAAGAATGAAAAAATTGAGCTCATTAATTCATAGTGTGTCTTTATAAAAATTATTTTTCCTCAAGTATCCAAGGTTATAGAATACATCTTTTTAGGATTGAATAATTTACATAATACCTTAAATTTTGCTGAAGTTTAAACTCACTCAATTATTACAAATCACCCTTTGAGTTTTGTTTTAAGAAGAAAAAGAACAGGAAAACATAGAAATTTTGTACCCTATCTAATGAAAAATTAAACATTTATAGCCAACAAGAATTGCTTCAGAAAGTTGATTTAGCTTTTTTTTTTAAACAATCTTAGAAAGTTATTTTTTCAAATATTTTTTAAGTCTATCTTTTTTAAATTAATCTTAGATGAATTTTAATCGCGGGCTATATATAATATACGCACAATATATTTATTTTTCTTTTGTGCGATTGTATATATACTAATTAACTCACGATCTTTGACTTTTTGAGTAGGTATACTTTCTATTTCATTTAAAGGTTTCAATTAAGATTGGAGAAAAGAAGTGTAACTCATATTTCACATTAATCTTTAGTTATTTAATTAAATATAATTACTTCTAAGAATCCAAACTTAGGTATTTATATATATATATCTCATTCTGATTTTATTGATTGTAACCCAAAATGACCTGACTAACCTCAAAAATACAAAAGGAAAAGGAAAAGGCGTTATTCATAATGTATACCAAACGGTCTCTTACTCTATAATTTTATGTAGTACACTTAATTGACAAACTTTATTAAAAAATGCAATATTAGAAAAAAGAATTAGTGACATACAAAATTTCATAGCTAAATAGCTAAAATTTTATGTGAATCTCATTCGGTGATGAATTAATTAAAAAAAAAATTAGCTAGAAATTACCGATAAATTTCATTTTTTTCCTGACATTGATATGTATAACCTTAATGGTTGAAAAGATGGAGTATATATGCTATTGTGTGGTCTATTATTATCTCTGTCAACAAATAGAATGGGACAGACAATTTGGATTTTTATATACCTATAATATAATGTAGGTCACATGCAAGACACTGTAGAATTTCAAAAATATAATAATTACGACTTGTTTTTCTCTATCAAAATAAATAAATAGATAGATAGACATATAACCAGTGAAGTTGAACTCCAGAGATATCTATACTTCATTCTGACACAAGAGTGATCTCCCAACAGTATTCACATTTAATTTACTGTTTTAAGACCCTATAAACATCACTGAATTTCTTGGCCTAATAAGTGAGATACTGTCCATTGAACCATATATTTGGTACAAACTCATTTACTCTTATTTTCGTACCTCTTTTCTTTTTTTTCAATTTAACTGTCGTTTTAGCTTAAGAAAATTATTGCTTATCAAAGGTAGAATACATAAATATGTATCTTAACTTAGTTTTGACTGATATTTATGTCCTTCACACAATAGTTGAATTTGCATTAGATTAAACAAATAGACACATATATCATGCATGACATATCACACAGGACATAAATTGTCATGTAGGACATATATGTCTATTTTTTTGTCAAATTGAGGGTGAAGGAAGGGGAAATGGAGGACAATGTGGAGATTCGAACTCTTACCCAACAAGGTGATAGTTCAGGTAACCAACCAACTAAGGTACTAAGATTGCCCAATAATGTGTCTACTTGTTCAACTTTATACAAGCTTAAGTGTTAACTTACGCACACTCTGAATTAGAAGACGTAGATATTAGCTAAAATCAAATTAAATGATATGTTTATATATTGTGCCTTTAACAAACTATATTTAGTATTTATTTAAGAAAACTTTTAAAATTTATTACAATAAACATTTATAAAACTCACTTACTATTGTGGAGCAGATGGAGTAATAAATTAAAAGGCGTTGGTTACTAAAGGAATATTAATGAGTTTTCATTTGCCTCTCGTACCTCTTTGACCTTTCCCACAATGTCAGTTAATTGCCAACTCTTTACAGCACCAATTCTTCAAAGAATTTATGCTAAGAATTATCTATTTCCGTTCAATAATATTTGTCCACAATACTATTTTGGGATATATACTTTATAAAAATAATGGATAATTTTAGACGTAGTTCCTAATTTGTCTTTATCTTTAATTATAGTCATTTCCCTATTATATTTTTCAAGACATTGTATTTATTATATTCAAAGGGTGATATAGTAAAACTACTCTTCTATTTATAGTTTCTTAAAAAAGTGTGCAAAGTCAATAGTGAACAAGCATTATTAAACAGAGCGAGTTTATATTATGGGAGATTAATATATGCCAATTGTTGGTGGCATATTATTAAAATATCATTATTTTTCTACTGAAAAATATTTATTGGCTACATCAATAAATATTTTCATTGAATCGTGAAAGAAAAAAATAATATTCTATTTGTACTATTTTATGTGGTGAAAATTTCAGAGTAACAAAAATAATAGATATAATAAGACTTTATAGTTATAGTTTTGGTAATCGCGCTTCATAGCTATAGTTTTGTTTGCTATAGAGGTTGCGGTTTGTATATTTCGCTTGTTCGTTTGTATATTTCGCTTGTGAATATACAAACATGCTAAGTACATACAAATTCTGTATTTATACATTTAGAAATTTTTCAGAACTCTTTTTGTATGTTTCGCTTGCCAATATACAAACATGGTAATTTATTATGAATTTTTCATAAATCCTATAAAATAACTAGAGTAAGCATATACAAATACTGGATTTATACAATCAGGAAACGAATTATACAAATTCTGAATTTATACAATTAGGAACCGAATAGAAAATTTCCTTGAAATTATAGTCACGGATTAAAATAATCAAAACTATAGCTATATTACATAGTATATTCTAGATGTTTGCCATTTCGTGTAAATTTTTCCAAATGTAATACTCTCTTTTTTTCGTCCTAAGAATGTCATTTTACTATGATTAAGAATAATTTTATTTTAAAATTCTTTTTTTACTCTTAATGAAATGATTTATAGTTACACATATATTTAAAAATTATTTTAGACTACAATAAATTCATTCGATAAGAAATGAGTAAGAATAATATACTCCATGCGTCCACTTTTATTTGTCATATTCCGCTTTTCGAAAGTCAGTTTGACTAATTTTCAAAGTTAAATTAGGTTACATTAATTCGATATTTTAAACAAAAAAAATAGATATTCAAAAACTATACGAAAAGTACTATAAATTGCAGTTTTTTGCATATCAATATGATGAAAAAATACATCGTAAAATGTTAGTTAATTTTTTTATAGTTTGACCGTAAAAATGAAACTATGATAATTAAAAGTGGACGGAGGTAGTATATTTTATAATACTCCCTCTGTCCACTTTTAATTATCATGTTGTGTTTTTCGAAAGTCAATTTGACTAGTTTTCAAAATTAAATTAGATAACATTAATTTGATATTTTAAACAAAAATTTTAGATATTCAAAAACTATACGAAAAGTACTACAAATTTCATATTTTTTCGCATATCAATTTGATGGAAGAAATACATCGTAAAATATTGGTTAAAATTATTATCGTTTGACTCTAAAAAAGTAAATTATTGATTGATTTACGACACCCAAACGGTTTTGTATGAAACGGAGGGAGTATTACTCCTCAAAACATGAAAGATTGACCGTTTTGAATGAATTGATCTCTTTTTCACATTAACGTAGTTTTCTATGGATGAATAAAATAGTACTCTAATTCATTTTCCCAAGAATATTAAAATAAAATAAAGGGTAATGCAAAATGGCTAGAAAATTTGATCGCCAGAAATTTAAAAAGTCTATAAGATTCTTTTTATTTTAAAATAAACTGATCTTTTTTCTATTTTTTTAATTAAATGATATTAAAGTTAAAAATGTTCAAAAAGATAAAATTACATAATGTGAAATATGTTATTTTATCATTTTAGCCAAATTCTGACCAAAAAGATTTTTTTCTAAAATAATAGTAAAAAGAACAAACTTAATTAGGTGAAGAAATTTGATGTTTTCAAGAACGCACGAATGTGTAAAGAGAGTCATTTAGGTCTCCAAGACTACACGTTCAACATCTACATACATCTTGTCTTCCAATTTGGGAACTACAAATCAATAATCTTTTGTTTCTATATATTTGTCTTGAGTATTTAAATAATCAAATTAATACTCTCTTCCGTTTATTAAAAGTATATGTTCCAAATTACTTGTCTATTTATTAAATTAAGATAAAGTTAATTACTCTCTCTGTTCAATAATAGTTGTCCACTATTGATTTAATACACTCCTTAAGAAATAATAAATAATAGGGGTAATATTACTATATTATTCTTTGACTTTATTAAATTTAATGTTTTGAAAAATGTGTTAGATAATAAATAGTAGTATTTAATATCAAGGGTAAAATAGATACAAAAAGTAAATCATCTCTTAATTTTCTAAATTGGACAACTATTATTGGATAACTATTTTAGTATAGTGGATCGGATGGAGAGAGTAATTTTTTCTCATTTACTCCTATTGGTTGAATACTCTTTGGAAGTCTAAACAAATTCAGAAGCTCTGAAAAAATAATTTTTCAAGAGTTCAATATTATTTTGTACTTCTTCCGTCCACTTTTAATTGTCATGTTGTGCTTTTTGAAAGTCAACTTGACTAATATTCAAAGTTAAATTAGATTACATTAATTCGATATTCTAAACAAAAAAAATAGATATTCAAAAACCATACGAAAAGTACTATAAATTGCAATATTTGCAAATCAATATAATGAAAAAATACATCGTAAAATGTTAGTCAAACTTCTTATCGTTTGATTCTAAAAAAGGAAACCATGACAATTAAAAATGGACGGAAGGAATATCTATTCATATGCCCTATGCTATTAAGCATATTTTTCACAAATTATCTTAACGTTATTAATATAGATAAAAGGTAAATTAGTAAAATTGATCATTATATTTATAATTTCTTTAGAATCGTATAAAATGAAAAATGATCAACTAATTGAGACGGAGAAAGTAATATTTTTTCCATTGTTCAAAAGAGATGATTTTTTCAAAGATTAAGAATGTATTACTATTTTTCTCTGGAATTATTGTTCGACTGTTGAAACTTGTTTGTTTAGTGATCCATTTCTTTTAATTTGGAACGCTTTTTGAGAATTTTTATAAAAAAACACATTTCATTTTCTATAATTTTTTAAAATAATTGTCTCGAAGACCAATATGTTGCTGTGTAGAGTGTAGACCTTTGACAAAAGAATAGTGCATTACCAATGAAATTCTTTTTTTTTCTTCCCTACCAATTAATTATTCTTTCCTTCTTTATCCAACCAATATTAACTTATACACTTTTTAAAATGATAATTTTACTATGTCATTCTTTAAATATAATAAATTCAATTCTTTAAGATATACACCCGGAATATTATTATTATTATTATTATTATTATTAGGAGTCGTTTGGTTTGAATTCAAGTTATGACGGAATTAGTTATGATGGGATAAATTATGATGAGATAAGTTATATTGAGAATATTTTCTATTAAGTGTTTGGTTTGTTATATTCAAAATAATAGGCTTTGCATAAATTTTAAGAACAATTTATTTGTTTACTAAAGTACCCTTCATGAATATGAAAAGTGATGTATAAAAAAGGTTTTAAAGGATATTTTTTTCATTTACTTATTTTATCCTGGGATAAGTTATCCCGGGATTACTATACTATCCAAAGGGAAGGATAACTTATCCCAGTACTAATTATTAATCCCGAGATAAGTTATTCCGGACATGCCGACCAAACAACAAATTAAGTGACACTATAATTTAATTCCATGACTATTTTGTGTGATCCTTCACACTAAACGACCCCTAAGGTTTATATCACTGCATCTGATTAGGTGACATTTGTATTGAATGTTGGTTATAAATATTTATATTTATTATTGTTATTCAATGAAATATACCGATAATTATATTATTATCCTTATATAATTATAACAAAATTCTTTATTTGTTGCAGTAATAATGCTACATGCTAAATCTATCAGCTATGTATTCCATCATCTTTTGAAATTACCACCTATTTTCCTTTTTTATAACTAACTGACTTTTATTAATCACCAAACTTAAAGGAATTTTTTTGTATTTTGGTATAGTACTACTTGACTCAAAAAAACAAAACATGATAACTTTTTTTTTCTCATATTATTATTACTAATTAGTCACTTTACGTAGTAACAGTTTGTCAAAAAAAAATATTTAATCATATGATCAGTTGTCTTTATAGAAATCAATTTTAATGCAATATGGAAATGTTGCCGACAGTCTACAGTGAAAGTGAAACTTTTAGACGTACGATTTAAAGGGTTAAAGGTGAAACAAAACATGGTATTATTAAACACTATTTCAATCGAGTGGTATATATGAAAATTTAAAATAATCACTTTTTTTTATACATATATATATACATTAAGGACTTTTTTCGGTTACTAAAAAAATTAAAATATTACTTTTTATATATATATATATTAAGGATTTTTTCTCGATTAAAATAGTTCAAATCTTGTATGGAGCATTTTTATTATTGCGTCCCTTATTAAAAAAAATAGTAGTATATAGTAGCTCTTTTATTATATAATTCAAATTTACACGGTGAAGCCTCAGTTTATCAGCTAGAAATTAAAGGCAAGAGAGTTTGAAATTGATAATTAGGGCTAAAAAATAAAAATTAAACAAAGTGAATAAGTACAAGCAAAGTAAGGAAAATCTTATCTTATTAATTCTAATGACATAACGAACATCTACATACTAATTAACAAACATGACGACAGTAAACACTAATTTTTTTTTAGATATTTTATGATTATCACATAATTTATAATACATTTTATAATAATACTATAAATAAAAATATTTAAATAATGTAAAAATATAAATGTCAAAAAGAAAGTTGAGAGTTATCAAACTCAAACATCCTTGTATAAATATAGGGGTGTCGATGAGACGGTTTGGACGGTTATTTTAAAAAATTATACCATCTCAATTTTTTGGGTTTTATATAATGTATAACTAAAATTAGATTTTTTTAAATCATATCGATTTCTCTTCTGTATTGGTACGGTTCAGTTAATTTCGGGGTTTTTTACTTTTAAAATCACCTCAAAATATTCTATTATTAAAATATTTCTTTCGCAAATATATTCTTGAAGAAACACTTCAATTCTTCACTAAAAAATCAAGAATATAAAACCTTGTTGTTGTATTCTTTGATCTTATTCTATCATTAAAATATTTCTTTCGCAAATATGTTCTTGAAAAAGCATTTCAATTCTTTACAAGAAGTAAAGAATGTAAAACCTTGTTGTTGTATTCTTTGATCTTATTCTATCATTAAAATATTTCTTTCGCAAATATATTCTTGAAAAAGCACTTCAATTCTTTACAAGAAGTAAAGAATGTAAAACCTTGTTGCCGTATTGTTTGATCTTAAACATTTAATAGAAGTGTGTGCATAGATTTTGTTCTATTATTTGATAGAGTATCTATTATAGTATCTTTTAAATTTAAACCTAATTAATTAAAGTTAATTGAAGAGCAAAGACGTAAAGTCGTCCAGTCACCAGAGGCCTAGGACCTATGTTATATTTATTTTTGAAAAATGTTATAAAATATTTTTAAATATTAAATTTAACATATTGTTAATATATAAAATATATTTACATACACACATAAAGTTATTCGGTTCGATTTGAGAATTTTTTATTTTTTTTCATAAATTAAAAAAATCATTTCAATTATTCGAGACAGTTATACACTTAAATAAAAATCCATAATCTTATTTTAAAAACGATATAATTCGATTCGGTCGATGTTTCATATTTTGTTGACCCATATATATATACGCACCAAAAAATCTGATTTGTACGTTTAAAATAATTGAAGTATTTTTCTATTTTTATTTTCAAATTTGTCCGAATTTAATAATTCATCGCTTGTTTCTGTATTTATTCCAATTAATAACAGTTTTTTTTTTTTTTTAAAAAAGAAGGATAATATATTATATATATACAGTGTGATATATGAGGGTTTAGCTGTGATTGGAGGAAGCAGCGGCAGTAAAGGAGGCATGCACTTTGTGATTCTGGTCAAATGAAAGGGACTTATCAATGGCTTCTTAATCATAATGTATACTATATGATATGAAAATAAATAAATGTACAAATTGCAAACAAAAATAGAGAAAAAATAAAGATGTATAAAAATTATATAAAGAGAATTAAGGAAAAAAGGTATAACAATGATTGGAAGTCACTGTTCACATACAGAAATGATGTCATGCAATCTTTATTTGCATTACCTTCATGAAAGTGATATTACTTAATTCTTACTCCCTCGATTTGATTGTCCTGTTTAGATTTGATATAAAATTTAATATAATTAAGAAAAAAAAAATTAATTTTATAATCTTGAGGTAAAAGTACGTAAAATATGTCAAAATGTAATCAAATTTTATAATCATAAACATATTATATGAAAAATTAAAATTATAGAGTTAGACAAAATAGAAAAAAGATAATTTTTTTAAAACGAACTAAAAAAAATAGGATCAACAAATTAAAACGAAGAAATTACTGGATTGCATTCCATATGTACTCTTAGCCATTGTGCCCCCTCCCCTCCTTCAACAACCATATTTTTCTACGATCCTTTTCCAATAGATTAGGCTAGTTTTGAAATTTATTAATTTAAATTTATATACATATAAAAGAAATATGAAAATACTTAATATTAAAGATGATTTCATTTGTATTATTCAATCGATCATTTTAAATAATTGGTGATTTCATTTTTATAATTCAATCAATCTCCGAATACTTAACGAAAAATAAAGAGGTACTTACTATCCACCACTAACTTTTGACGCTGCATGTTGAAATAACATACTAAGGTAGCTACATAGCCATACTTAAACACTTCTATTATTTAGATTCTCTTAGTTTTAGGATGAATATAATATTATAGTTCAATCTTTTTCATACACATACATAAATGAATTGTAAAAAAACAATACATTCAACTAACCCATCGATGTAGGATTCAACACCCCCGCTCCAAACACACTCCATCCTCTACGTTCATGATTGGACATTCAGAATGTGAACAACTTAATATAAAAGACTCAATATTGATAAATCATGAATTGGAATGAACCGAAATCTGATATCATGTTATAGAATATATATAAACCTGAGCCTAATTCAACATCAAAAATAAACTGACGAGTTGAAAGAATGATCGCAAAATTATTCAAAGAGTTCAAATTCTCATCGTTCCACCGAGGTGGGACTCAATCCCAGAAGCTCCTATATGGATTGATGGGATAGTCCTAACCACATTCTACATTGGCCCAATTTATTTTTCTCTAACCATTATAATACAAATGTTTCACTGGAAAGTTCCTACTGGGCCTTCATAATTATTAATATTGCCCCGTGTGCACAACTTACTTATATCATAATAATAATAATAATAATAATAAGGTGAGAATATAATAAGGAATAAGAAGAGGACAATTATAAAAGACATGTCTAATTTTTATCAGTAAGACAACAATACGTGGTTGTATATAGGACATATATAATCACAACAAAGACAAAAAGAACATTGTTGTCATTGGACAACTGATTTCACACTTTTTTCTTTAAGAAATTCCTGTTTGAAAAGATGGACTAAATGTCATAAATAGGAAACTAGGGCCTAACTTATAGGATATTAAATAGTAATATTAGGTAGGACTTGTTAGTCCCACTAACAGAAAATATATAAGTCCATTTTCTAGCTAGTTTTGGATAAATTTCGTTGTTATAAAATGAAAAAAATTCAGAAATAGTGATTGTTTGGATAATTACCAAATGTAGTAAGAGTTTTTGAAATTCGCTTTATATTAGTGATATTTTTGTATCAGTGAAATACAACAAAAAATACAAAGTGAATTATTAATGTATCACTAATACAAAGTAAATTTCAGAAACTATTGCATCGTCGATACAAAATGATCATTGCTATGTTTGGTAATTCTCTTGAACTCTCGCTATGTTTAGTAAATATAGTGTATAAGTTTGTCTGATTAATTTGGTAATTATTTCTAAGAAAAAATATTGATTCGATAACTGTTCTTTTTAGGTCTAAGTATTTGGTATTTGAAATTTACTGATTCAATTAATCCAAATTCTTACCAATAGGCTCGTTATAGAGATAAAGCATTCACTATAAAAAAAAATTACTCCATTTTAAAGACTCTAATTCAATATCTCTAATTAAAAACGGAGGAATTAATTAATATTCCATCCATCTCATTACACATCATCTCTTGTTCCCTTTGTACCCAAAAATATAAATAGGAATGGATATTCTTATTCTTGAAGTCACTATAGGGTGTGACTTGTGAGTGTTGCATTGAGGGAGGATAATATGATAAGGAGTCGTTTGTGTTAGGGTTTTGCCCTGATTTTCTTACCTTATTTGATTTTCTCTTAAACATATTTATGTTTTTTTAATATAAGTTTTCAATATGTAGGTCGCTTGACCAAACCATATTAATAATATTTCTTTAGTATGTTTTTATTTGTCGTCTGATTTGTCAACCATATGATTTGCAATTGTAAGCTTCCGCATGATACCCTAATCACTTTCGAACTCAACAAGTGGTATTAGAGCACATGGTTTAATGATCCAATGGTTCAACAAGATTGAAGACAGGTTCAAGCGGTTTCAAACCAATTTGCAACAAATTTGATGATAATGAAGATTTTGTCCAACTACATGTGGAGAAAAATTTTAAACCATATTTTCAACATTTCCGTTGCTGCAATTTTTAAAAATAAAATATTTTTAACCCATATATTTTAAATCTTATTTTTAACCATGGCAAGCAACAGTAATGAAGATTTTGTGAAGAATAAGATTATCAAGCAAAGAAGAAGGCGGATCAAGTTTTGTCAAGAAAATCCAGCCAAAAGTGGAGATTTGTTAGGGTTTTGCCCTGATTTTCTTATCTTATTTGAAGTTCATTTTTTCCTTAAAGAAAAGTTAAAGTATTACCATAAATGCTTGAACTTTTTCTGAAAGGAAAATATAATTTTCTTCCATATTTGGTTTATTCTTTCCTTAGAGGAAAAGTTTGGAGATTTATAAATTGAACATCTCAATTCTCATAGCATAACACAATAGCATCTACAATGTAGTCGTTTAAGAGTCTTGTTTATGGGGAGATTTTCTCCTAAACATATTTATGTTTTTTTAATATTAGTTTTCAATATGTAGGTCGCTTGACCAAACCATATTAATAATATGTCTTTAATATGTTTTTATTTGTCGTCTGATTTGTCAACCACATGATTTGCAATTGTAAGCTTCCGCATGACACCCTAATCACTTTCGAACCCAACAGTTTGCTGTGAGGTATAAAGTATGATAATTACCTCAGAGATAAAATACAGAATTATTTTATCATGCATTTGGTTAGAGATATTAGACAGTCTAAAAATTATTTATTCCACGTTAGTAATAGAATAACTTGTTCCAAACAAAACGAACTTTAGAGATAAAAGAGAAGTGTATGGTTAGAAAAGATAATTCCAAATAAGAGGACTTTAATGGACAAAAGAGAGTCTGCAAAAAATGAAAGATGGATAGAGATAGGATGGCAACTGTCTTCATTTTCCCGACAGTTTTGGGTGGTAAAAATAGACCTTTCAATTTAATGCTGAACTGAAAGAGACTTCTACTTCTTCTTTTCCTTTAGGTTTTTATCTTCATCTTACTTTTATAATCTATACTTTTTTGGCCATACTTTTGAATAACATGGTGAAAAAAATTCACTTTCATTAATCTTATGATTCACTTATATATCTTTGCCTGTCCTTACTTAGGCTGACACCCACACACATACATGTTTGAAGTAAATGCATTTTTAGGGTAGAAAAACATTCCTCCCTCCGTTTTAATTTTTTTATCTTAAGAATTATGAGTTCATCTCGATCAATCAAGGAACTTTGGCCAAAATTATACATTTGTGTCTTATAATTTAAATGAACTAGAATTTTGAATCCATAAACTTTAAATTTTGGCTTCGGCTTTGTAATTCTTTGTCTTGTTTTAACTTGGTAAGGAGCTTAAGAAAACTTTCGAATCTTCTGATTGTAAATTAAAGATATATCAAATAGGAAAAATTACTTGAATGAATATCTTTTAATAAATAATTACTGATTTTAACAATACTTTTTATTTATTACCATTTAAAGTAATATATAGCAATACTATGATAAATCTGCAATATGTATTAAAAGTGAATTACGTATGAAATATATATGTATTATAACTGTTTTGAAATATAGTATGCTTGTTTGGTAAGAAATTGACACATTGTATTATAAGTGTATTAAAATGTGTGATAAATGTATTATCCATCAATAAAACTTGTACTATTATATGTATTTTATAAATTATTCTTTGTAATATGTATTAAAACTGTATTATAAATGTATTAAAACTGATCAAGTGAAAAAAATGTTATTGCTATAAATGGTAAATATTTTCTTAATATAGTATATTTATGTCAGTTCCCCTATCAAATATACCTGTCTACTAGCGGTCATTCCTGGCTCTGCTCCGATAATGCAATTTCGGGAGGAGTCAGTAGTAGGACATGGATCCCTTCGGATATGGAGAATGAGAGATGTTGGATCGGCAAAATACCCTTTAATATTTTGATTTTAAATATGTTAGGTAGAAAGTTTGAAATTAAAAAAATTATCAAAAAATGAAAGACTAAAGAGACACTCTTTCTGATTAAATGAAAAGTATGACAAATAAATTAAAATGAGTATTTGACATATTTAAAATATATTTACATAATAATAGAAGCATTACTAGTTAATGGTCCATGTGACAACTAAAGATTATTAACAAATAAAGCAACTTCTAATATATATGATTTCTTTTGCTGATTTACTTACAATCTATACATTTGGTATAACATACATATAAACAATAATAGATGATTTGTTGAAAGAATATTTTCATTGTATAAACTATTATAGTATAATCTATTTGAAATATATTAGAGGTATATTTTGCAGAAACACATGAAATTGTTAATGTATATCTTCATATATACACAGTATAATAAGGATTTACATGTAACAACTATATACATAGTATACCATATATAACCAAACTCAAAACAAGGATCATTAATGTTAAACAGATTCTTTAATTAGTGAAGAAAATATCAATGAAAGAGAAAGGAATATTTATTAATAACGATTATTGAACGTAATTATTTTTTTAATTAGTGGGGGGGAAATGATGATGAAAGAGAAGATGATTTTTATTAATCTTAAGATATGCTAAATTTGCATAAAGGTAGGTCATTTTAGGAATAAATAAAAAGAATCCTAGAAAATGATTGATCGTGTTAAAATCCCCATTTTTTTTGTAGGTACTAATTCACTTGGACATATATACATTTCGAACATAATGTATAACAAATCTATTACCTACCTATAGTCAAATATGTCGCGCTACGGATAATAAAATTAGCTTATAAAAATATAAATGAGTTAATTGATTTGACTCATTTAAAAGTTAAGTTGAGATATGTAATCTAAATTTATTCATGAAAAACTTTATAAAATTGTTTGTTTGAACTTTTTTTTATTTGATATGCTATATAACCTACTGTTTAGCTCAATTCAAATAACTTTTGAACGGATAAATGACCCGCCATTTGACACCCTATCAGATAAGGTTAGTGAAATATTAGGTAAATGAAGTTAACATTCATTACAGGGTCAAATCCCGGAGATCCTGCAAGAAAGGACATATTACTGTTCCCACAAATAAAATGAATTGCCAAAACTCAAAAGCATAGTGAGTAGGGGTGAGCGTTTGGTATTTGGTTTGGGATTTTTAAATTATGGATTTTGTAGTTTGCTAATTGATAATTAAAAGTAGAAATCAAATACCAAAATTTTAAATTTCGATTTGGTAATTGGAAAATTGATAAATTAAACTTCGATTTGGTATGATATTCGGCAGGGGCGGAGCCAGCATACTGTCGGGGGTTCAACCGAACCCCTTTCGGTAGAAAATATTACTATTTATACATGGTTGAAATTATTTTTATGTATATATAGTAGATGTCGAACCCCCTTTGATTAGTTCGTGGTGTACTTCTTCAGATTTTGAACCCTCTTATTAAAAATCCTAGCTCCGCCACTGGTATTCGGTAATACCGTATTGAAGTTGTAGCCCATTATATTGCGAAGTTAATATTATTTCTCCAATTATTTCTATATTTTAATGTGGAGGCACGATATAATAGATCAACAAATAAGAAGACATCAAGAAAAAGCAAATTGATACAACTAAAAGACATATGTATTTGGGTTGTTTATGTTTATTCTTTTACTTTCTCTTTGAACTTGTAGTCTTGTACTAATGAGTACTTGACATGTTGATATATGACCTTCATTAAGTAAAAAAATAATTTGATATTCGGGAAATACCAAATGGTACTAGTGTCTCATACCAAACACAAACCTAAATACCATAATTATAAGATTTTACTCCCGAACACCATATTGAATATCAAATTATCAAAAAAATTGATTCAATTCGATAATTCGATTTTTGATATTTATGCTCAGCCCTAATGGTGAGGCTAAGGAAAAGGAACTAGTTGGTTTGCTTCATTTAAGTGAAATTGTAGATGCTTTAATTAAGGGCAAATTACAATACTATTAGAAATATAGTTTTTTTTCCAACATGAATCAATAGAAAAATTGTATTATAAAACATGATTTTTTAATCATATTTTCATCAAATTAGCAAACTGGTAAAACGTATAGTAGAAAACAAATTCTCATTGAAATTTTGGAAATAACTAGTGAATATTTTTTCTTTCTCACTAATTAAATTAAAATATCTGCGAAAATAATCACCGAACATTTTCAAATAGAAAATTTCAATGGAAAATATGATTTTTTTTACTAATGCATTTTTAGCCAGTTGGCTAAAATAAATTATATTTGCTTGTTATAAAAAAATTTTAATATCATACGTTAATATATAAAAGAAAAGATTTTGTTACAATAATTTGATAGATGGCTATTTATGTCAATTTCTCTTTAATTAAAGAGAAACTTGTAGAAATACCACTAGTTTAGAAGTTAATTACTTAGATATACAATCTAATTTACAATATTATTAATCTTACTAGATTTTGGTGCGTCCAGACACGTTCAGATACATGTATTCGAGATACATGAGGTCAAAATTAGGTGTAATTTGTTCGAGATACATCAAAGTGGATTTGCATGTACCTGAGATACATAACAAATCTCACTCGCTTCCCTCCCATCGCGCTCGCCACTCTCCTAATACCAAACATATGTGAATAAAACTAGATACATGTATCTAGTGTGTATCTAATGTGATTCGATACATGTAGTTAGTGTGCATCTAATGTGATTCGCATTTACCTGAAATACATGACTATCTCACTCACTTCTCTCCTTATTCTAGTATATCTGGTAGGAAAAATACATATACCACGTACATATGGTAAAAAGCTGTCAATAGTGATAAAGACCTAATTATTTGAATTCTCCTTAATTCACGTTGGCAAAAAAGTTTAGTTTCCTCAGTTGACTTCGATCCAACGTTCTGGGCCACTAGCCCACTACAACTTGATAAAAAGACTCATAAAGGTCATTTGCATTTCTGCTCCATTTTGGGTCGGTTTTTAATTTGGAAAAATTACGCGTATAAACAAACAAATACTAGTTATTTACTTAACATAACTATAGTTTACCTTAATTATAATTCACGATATACTTTTAGCTATAATTACGCGGCTCAGCTTTTTAGCTTTGTATCATTCAGACGTTTGTATAATTCGAAATTTGTATAATATAATTTGTATAACTTTTGTATAATTCAGAATTTGTATAACTGTTACACTTCTGATGTTTGTAATTGTATAAATTTGTTATTTCGAATTTATACAAAAATAACTGAATTATACAGATGTACCCGCGAATTATACAAACCTGCGAATTATACAAATCCAAGAATTATACAAACGAGGCAGCTTAAACTGTAGCTACAACCCATAAATATGCAAACTATAGTTATGGAGCATAATTAAGTTTATTGTAGAGGCTATTTGCGAAAGTTCCTCTTTTTAATTTCTAGTCTGTAACAAATAATTTTATTTCACAATGCATAAATTTATATTTTCGTATTATAATATTTCACGTTATTTCAGGAAAGGACATCCCATTAGGCATAAGTTTGATTGCTAAAATACAAAAAAAAAAAAAAAAAACAAATTATTTGAAGAACAAAATGCGCAATCATATGGACTTGATTGAAAACACTCTGCCTTAGTCTCTCAAACCAAATATTGTATTAGAATCCATAATTTTAAAAATACAATGAGCTCAATGCTAAAAAATCTTAAAGGTCGAACACATCAAATTTAAATCTTGAATTCGCCTCTAAATAAGAAAGTTGTTCAACGATTATAAATTTACACACAACATAATGGAGAATGAATATAGGATTTAATCAAGAGCTCATTATATGGCTCAAAAAAAAAATGGAAGAAAAGTTCTTTAGTCCAGACTAGCCATAAGAAAACATAAGATTGTAAACATATGAGCATCTATTTATAGTACTTTTCCTACATTTTAAGCATGATCTAAGAGAAGCTATTATAAGCTTTGATGTTACTCTATGTTAGTGGCTGGTGGAAGGAGATATTGAAAGCCCATTGAAGCAAATCTGCTGTTATTTAAACACTATATTCACCATTTTACAACTTCATTCGTCGAGGAGTACCTCTGTATTGCAAATGGGACATGTCTGACAAATCAAAGTGATAGTTTGGTGTTAAGTCTCGGAGAAAACGATGTAAATTTCTCATACATAGAGGCTAGACTAGTTACTGACATACCTTGTTGATGCTCAGCCATTTGGAGCCACATTCAGTGTGGTATATGTGCTTGCATGGGAAGTTTATTTGTCGATCCCCTCGTTTGTACCTCATTTGACAGATGACACATCTAGCTTGCATGCATAAAAACTCATTTAATCATTGAGTTGAAAGAAAAAGGATTTGATCAGCAGAAAAATTGTGAAGTTGTACCAAAACATCCTTTGACTAAGAATACATGGATTGGAGCAACTGAAATCCATGTACGATGTGCACTAGTGATCGCAAAACCAGTCCAAAAGTATTATTTCTACACGGGTAATGAGGAGAAACGGGAACTAGGAAGTATGGTTAACGCTGAAAATCAAGGAGAGGCCTCATTTTGGATTAACATAGACACTATGCTACTCGGATTAAGTTACCGAGTAACTTAATTTTGAACCTTATATGATGTTGCCTTGTCATATGCATTTGTTTGGCTATCCATACTAGTTTATTCGGTTCACGTAGACCTACTTTCTGTGGTACACTCAAACAATTGAAGAACAAAGTCAATGAATTGCAACTCTGTGTGGGGTTCCCTTCAAGGATCAGCTAAAAAGTATGACTTGAAAACACTTTGGTCCCTCATTCAGATACAGTTTTGTATGTTAATGAAGGGGATGTGTAGGAGGAAAACAAATCTTAGCTCAAGTTCAAAAACAATCTTTCTTACATCAATGCTATACCAGTGATTGAATCATATCTACTACGTGTGCCAGTACACTGCTATCTCTCTTCGGACGACAACGAAGTATGATTTAATTTAAATAGGTAACTTCAATACTTGATTTTACGAAAGAAATCAATCTACAGAAAACGGATACAATGGAAAGGGACATTGCACCTTGTACAAACCTAAGTTGCGCGGACTCTTCACTTTGTTGCCGCACCCGTGTCGGGTTCTCCAAAAATACACTACTTTTGGAGAATCCAACACGCACCCGCTGACATTTTGGAAGAGTCCAAGCAACTTAGGTACAAACAATGGTTTCAAAAGAAGCGTTGGTATAAAAACTACCTTTCTTCTGATTTTTTCCTAGAAAAGATTCCATTAGACTTGTATTTGGTTGTTGGAAGCAAATTAATTAGTTCCTCCGGAAGTCCTCGACTTTCAGCTCCAACTGTTTCACCTAAATCAAGTAACTCCTGCAACAGTAAAGCAGAAAATCAATAATTAATCCATGATATCGGTTCAGCTAGTCATAAGTAAAGTGAAAATATTTAGTATTGCAATGTTGAGGAGTTGGTTTAAATTTGAATGAATATTCACATAACAAGTGGGCGAATAATAAGACGAATATCATCAACCCAACACAGAGAGTTCACAACACATTCTTGAGCCAATGTGTCAAAAGAATGAGAGTACATTGCATCTCAGACTACCATTCAGTCTAGATAACACAAAATGTAGAATAGGTGATTCCAAAGTTGCAGATATTACATGTTTTTGGATTAAAGTGAATAGCTTTATTATGAGAATAAGAAAAAACTCTTTTGTTCTGTGCCGTCCCATTTTTCTTTCCGTTCTTCTCTCGGTCTTTTTCGTCTGTTCTTTTTTCATTTTTCATTAAGGAAGAAGGGCTTGAGGATTTGCATTGTGCAAGACAGTTGTAAAGTTATACGGCGATGACTTCTTCCTCACTCTGTACACAACTTCAATATACTAGAAATTAGGAAAAGAGAACATAAAGTGAAAAGAGAATCAAATGACAACAGAAAAGAAATGCAAAGGCAATTGAATGACAACGTAATGATGTATAAGACACAACATTTAGCTATTCTTATTCATTCCATCCTAAGACGGACATTGGAGTGATAAAAAAGATATCTTCAAAACAGTAACTACAGATAATTTAGAAGCCATCAGCACAACCATTGACAACTGGCCCTTAAAATAACCATATCTGCTGCACTGTAACAATCCCTCTAAGAGCAAAAGAGGGCACTGTGATGGTGCTCATTCTTATCCGTGATTATCATTAGCTACACGACACCCGCAACAGGCGGAGGTTCACATTGTAGAGTGCTAATCCCAACAACTGAAAGCTTATCTTAGCATTTCAACACTCACTCTTTAAATGTAATTAGTATTTACTATATAGAAACTCTTTATTTATGGATGAATTTCATATATTTACAACAAGCTTTAGGCATGAATATGAGAGGCAAATTTTTCCATCTTTTCTAATAATTTTCCATTATAAGTTAGCGTCACAATATGGTAACTGCAGCTTTCGTTGTTATAAGCCTCCTCACTCCAACTAGGAGTTAGTCTTATCAAATAAAAGATCAACTCAGAGAAGGTATTCGAAAGACTATATATAAATTGCAAAATCCTATCATGACTGCAAATCAAGCTCATTCACAAACCTAAGATAACATGAAAAAAAATTAGAGAAGCTGGTAGCGACAAGGTTACATACCTCATAGGTCATGTTGTCAGGGTCAATTTCATCTTCCAAAATATCCTTCACATAGTAACAAAAGGTAAGAAAGGTGAAATTAGCATGCTACAAGTCAACAGCATGTTAATCTAGCCACTCATCAACTGATTCAAGACGATGGCAACTATTACACTGAAAACATTTGAAGAACAAGTGAATCATGTTTATTAGGATTTAAACAGTTTAAAAAGCCAATATAAATTAGTAAGACAGTTCGTCAGCAGAGTAGGTCAAAAAGGAGATCCATATATTGGTTTTCTAGCGAATCTTCCATTATAATCTCAAGGTTCAAGAAGAAGGCTGAGCGAAGTAAAAGGCAAAGACTGATATTTTATGATGAACAACACTGCCTCAATCTTTCTGGTTGATGTGGTGAACGTGTGATGGTAAATGCAGGGCAATGCACAACAATATAACTTCATGTTTGCGACATAAGTGTTAAGTGCAACTAGTGTGTGTACAGGACATCATTAAATTAGCAGAACATCCTCTTCTCTAAACAATCAATTTTTCCGGCAGTCCAGAGAACTAAAGACGGATAATGAGGAACTGACGACAAGCTAAGGCAATGACAATAATTCCAACAAAGAAAAACAAGAAAAACATGGCCAAGTTATCAAAAGCCAAAAAGTTGCTAAAAACATTAAATGATGAAACAAACTCTTTTATTGGAAACAAGTAAAATTTACCTGGTGGTTAGAATCATCTTGATTGGATAGAACACCTGATGAATTGTGAAATATATGTTACATTCTGTAAAATAGCAGTATGTTATAACTATTTAAAGAACACATAAACAGAAGCGTTTCTACGAAATACTGGAACTTAACCAAACAGTAAAGGTCTATAATAGATCATACACAATAAAAAGAAGGGGAGACCAGTAAAGCAAATTCATGATCCTATCTCACAAAGAGGAAGGAGAAAAAGTATAATGAAGCAATTGCCTAAATGTAGAGGTAAAAACTACTATAATATACAAAGTATTAGTTCAAAGACAAACTAAACTCAAGGCAAATTGGGGATTTGCATCTCCTGCAACAGTAAGGAAAGTAAAAAACTAAATTCATTACAAAGTGCTAAAGATTCAGACTCACATTCCTCCGTGCCAGCATCCTCAACGGGGACAGTATTTTCCTCGTATATTACATCAGTTAATACACCTTCATGAACATTCATAGGTACAGCATACTCCCAAGGCCTATCTGAGAAATCCGGTCTTGATACATGGTTGATGGCAGTCTCATAAGAATGATAAGAAGTACTCTCAAGATTGGAGTGATCATATTTATAGTAACTCATATTCATAGACCAATATGCATTTTCCTGGACAAAAGATTCAAACAAATGGTTACTCATTCCACCTAACAAGTTAAACTGAACCTAGTATTTTCGACATGGAGCATATAATATGCGAAAAATCATTAAATTTTAAAAATATCAACAAGTTAAAGTTTAAATTCTAGATCCGGCTCTGTCACCTAAGAGTTCATTAAAGGGAGTGAAATAAACAGGTTATTATTCCCGCTAAAAACCAAGCTACAGAGATATCTAACCCTCAAAGAGCATAAATTTTGTACTGGAGGATACTTCTACAGTCTCTTTTTTCACAAATTATATAAACTTTCAGTACAAAATCAACTGCTACATAGAAAGTTACAAAAACTTACCTGATCCTGAATCTGTACAGGGTTATTATGATACTGTATTATAGGGGCTTGTGAAACACCATCCAAGAAGCCTGGGAAACTCTCTGGAATATTATAAGGAAATCCCATGTTCATATAATGCATCTCCTCCATGTGTTGATCTCCACTCATTTTCTTCACTGAAAAAAACAACAACATGAATATTACATTACAAAAAGAGTGTTAACAATGAAGGAAAAAAAACAAAAAGTAAGTCCATTTTTCCCCATTTGGTTCATTCTTGAAACAATGTACATATGGGCAAACCTTTAAAAAAAATCTTGGTTTCAAATGGGGTTTTTTTTTCTTAGCATCTAAAGAACTCAACAATACAAGAAAACCCAAGTTGAAAAATCACCTGATTTTAAAGGAACTACAAACAAATCCCAGAAAAATGAAGAAAAAACAGAGACAGACGGACAGAGATGAAATGCAGAAAGCAGAGAGAGTAGTAGTGTGTTGATGGGTAAGGGAGCAGCAGAGGAGTGACCAAATTGTAGTGGAAAAATGGAAAGTGGATTTTGTTGGGATATATGTGCTGCTTTTTTGTATGGAAAGAGAGTATATAGATAGATACATATAGATACAGTCCCCTTCTCTTTCTCTCTTTTGTTTGTCTCTGTCTCTGTCTCTGTCTTTATCAGTCTCTCTCTCGCACACACAGGGCCACTGGCGCTTATGCCGGGCTTGAGAGACACGCCATCTACATCTATGTTTGCATGGTTACTCCGTCCGATATTAGTTGTCCATATTTTTATCTACTCTATCACTTACGAAATCTTAAATAAGACACGAGACAGTTGCTCTAATAGTAAGTACCCCACATTTTCAATCATGAAATCGTGAGTTCGGAGTATTAATTAATCTTATATCTTTAACATGTCATAAAATTTCAGTGGAATAATAAATAAATATGCTATTTAACTTGGCTTTAACTGGCGTCTATGTCTTCCAACTTTGAATGCGTACAAATAAACACTTAAACCTGAAAAAAATTGAATAAATAGACACATACATCTTATGTGGCATAAAATATGTCGGATGTCACATAAGACACAAAATTGTCATATAAAACGCGATGTAGGACGAATGTGTCTATTTTTTCAATTCAAAATTGGAGGACATAGATGTTAGCTAAAGCCAAATTAAATGACATAAAATAAGAGGTGTGTGAAATAGTGATCTATTCATAAAATTAAGTATTTTGTGCTTATATATTTTTAAAATTAATATAATATTATATTATTTATTGATATTCCTTCTAAAAAGGGTTAAATAATGTATTTAGTTAAATATTGAGTGAAAATTAGTGATTAATTCTTATTAAATATATTTTTCCTTTTTTTTTTAATAGTGTATTATATTCTAAAAATTCTAAAATTGTGTGGAGTTGGGTAAGGTAAACATGTCCTGTTCTCGTGATGTATTTATCGAAGTGTGAGAATGGATTTCATTTTATATAAAACGTTTCGGTTTTTGTATAAATTGGAGACACAGGCTAATTAATGAATTAAAGGAAAAATATTTTCTTTTTCTCTTTTTTATTCTCAATAATGACAATTACATGTATCGAAAAACCTTTTTGAAATTTTATTAGGTAAAATCTAAAGTTATAGAGGTTAAATTTGAATATGAAAAAATAAAGAAAGTACTAAGTGAAGCTGTAAAATACTTCCTTCGTTTACTTTTACTTGTCACATTTTGACTTGGCATAATTATTAAGAAAATGATTATTGATACAAGAATTTCACCGAACTATCCCTATTAAATGATGTTTAGTAGTATTAAGTCTTGAAAAATGATTTGAAGAAAGAGTATTTAATGTAGAGGGTAAATATGGAATTTTTTTTTTTTTTTTTTTTTTGATATGTCAAAAGTGACAAGTAAGTATGAAAATTTATTTTAGAAAAAAATGACAAGTAAAAAAGTGAACGGAAAGAGTATTAGAATCTGAGGTAATAGTATAAAAATTTGATGGATACAAGCAGACATAGTATTAATTTTAAAACCTTCGGAAAGAAGGATGGTTAAGATACTCATTCAGTTAGGTATAAAAATGTAGTTAGTTAATTGGTTAAACTTGATCTACATTAGTTAGTTAGTCGGTTAATACTTAAATTTTAGGTGCTTAATTTAACTAGGCTAAAATTAACGGCTAGTTGGTCATTTTAATTAGCGCTAGATGTCCACCTGTGTGGTTTTGGGATATGGTGAGTTCACCGAGAAAATACTCTCAATTCGAAGTTACGAAAATTTCAATCTTGTTGATTATGATAACAGTCGCGTAGTATTGAGTTGTAGATATATAGTCGGTTAATACTTAATTTTTAGGTGCTTAATTTAACTAGGCTAAAATTAACGGTTAGTTGGTCATTTTAATTAGCGCTAGATGTCCACCTGTGTGGTTTTGGGATACGGTGAGTTCACCGAGAAAATACTCTCAATTCGAAGTTACGAAAATTTTAATCTTGTTGATTATGATAACAGTCGCGTAGTATTGAGTTGTAGATATACTTGTTTACAACAGTGCAATAATTGAGCTTCTTCATTCATGCAATACAATCAATTGGGAATTCTCTTATTTTTCTCTGAGATTGAGTCGTGATTTATTTGATATATCTTTCATCTTTTTTCTAAAATTTATTAGGCAATGGTTAAAAAGGTTAAATTTGAGTATAAATAAAAATAAAGAAATACGACTTGAAGTTAAAAACACCAAAAGTTGATGTAGTATAAAATAAAACCAACATGAGTTGTGGTATATATGTTAGATTGTTTTATCTTTAGTTATTGGTCTTAGGTTTAAAATGTACGATCCAAATTTAATTGAAGCTGACTTCGAACACTAGAAGAAAAAAAAGAAGAAAAAAGATGTAAATAGTATAATATGATGCAAGTGGATTTATTAATTTTAAAACCTTCCTAAAAGGAAGATGTACCTCCTCTAAACCAATCCAAATGAAGATGCTATTTGGTCTGCTTTTATAGGTTGGTCCATCTTTGATCAATGTAAACCATTAATAAACTTCTAGATACTCTCTCATAGTAAGAAAAAAAATACAAAAAATGATTCTTTATATTATGATACATCCTAATTATTATTATTGTTACATGGGATGGGGTGGGCATGCTATTGATAGAGTTTGAACCCTTCGCATCAAACCATAAAGACTTGGGAAACTAGCCCTTCAAACCCCTAAAAGCACATCTTATAAATATTTTTGAGTATTTATAATTTTTAAAATTAAACTATTGAAAAATAATATTTTTCTTCTCTGTAAATATTTAATAAAATTTGTTAGATTTTATGGGATATTTATGCTAGCCAATTTATTCCTCTCTTACTCATTTCAATTTATTTGTCTGATTCTAATTTGATAAAATATTTAAGAAAATAAAAAATATATTTTTAAATTTTATTGTCTTTAAAATAAAGATATGTTTAAATATCACATGTAAGAAGTTTGCATTAAAAAATTATTTTCAAAAATGAGATTATTTTAATAAAAAAATAAACTAAAAGAAAAAGTATAATAAATAAATTAAAACAGAAAAAGTAAAATTTAGATGAATAGAAGGATGGGGAAGGACCAACAAGAATTGTGATGAAGTGATAAATATTTTTTTATTTTTAATCAAGATATCTTGAGTTCGAATCTCCGGTCACTGAATCGAAAAAAAATAATGGGAAGGCATGTGTTTGGGAAGGAAAAAAGCCGTTTAAAGAGGCGGTAAGAAAGGTGTGAGGGGGAGAAGCCGCATTCCGAGAAGAGTGTCCGCCGTACAGCTGTACCTAAGTCTGTATCACTATATTTTTGTCACTACAAAACTCCTATTTGCTTCCTCTATGGTCCCCTCTTACCCAACCACTCCCCCTACTCAATCTAAATATATTCATTTATCTACATTTTATTTTTAAAAAAATGGGGAATAGGAAAGGAAATAAAAAAGGTGGAGAGTTTACATTTTGAAAAAATTACCTCTAGAATATATTATGTAATATAGCTATAATTTTAACTACTTTTAACTTGTGGTTAGTGTTCTGCGAATTTTTTATTTTATTTTTTAAGAATGAGGGCATGGGAAAGGAAATACAATGTACACTTTTAATTTGTGATAAATGTTTTTCTAATCGTATAAATTTAAAATTTGTATAATTTGATCTTTGATTATATAAATTTAAAATTTGTATAATTTAGTTTCTGATTGTATAAATTCAGAATTTATATATGTTTACCTTAACTATTTGTATATGATTTTTGAAAAATTCATAATAAATTAATTTTTTTGTACATTGACAAACAGAATATACAAAAATGTATAAATACAAAATTTGTTTATACTTACTCTGTTTGTATATTTGCAAGCGAAATATACAAACGGGCAAATAAAATACACAAACCGCAACCTTTATTTGTATATACCTATCATGTTTAAATATTTGAAAGCGAAATATACAAACTGCGTTCTCCATAGAAAACAGAGCTATTGCTATGGAGCGCAATTATTAAAAATATAGCTATATAGCCTTATTTTGTTTATTATCTTTGTTGTTTCTGAAATTTTATCTTAATTATTTGCAAATAAAGTGAAATTTTTATTGTTCATTTATCTATTAGCTGGTTTTTCTGTTTTAATTTGTTTGTCTAATTTTAATTTAACATTTTGTGATCTTAAATTAAAGATATTTAAAATATCTTTTAACCTCATGATCTTAATCATATCGTGTGAAAAATTGAAAAAAAAAACATTTCTTTTTAAATGGACCAAAAAAATAAAGTAAAACTAAAACTGAAATGGAAGGAGTAGTTCTTTCTAGTGTGTTGGTTTAAGTTTCAACTACTAGTAATGAACGAAGTGGTAAATAGTACTTTTACCTTTGGTTTTAATTTATTTATCTTATTTTCTTTAAAAGAAATGTCTTTTTCTTTCTCTTTTTTTAATAATTTATTAATTCTAAATTTTCATACAATATGTTTAAGATTATAAGATTAAAATATATTTTGATACATTATATATGTTTTTAGTTTAAGATCACAAGATTTAAATGTCTTGTTTATTTTCTTAAATTATGTGTCAAGTAAAAAGCAGACAAGCAAATTGAAACAAAAGAGTTATTCTCAATTATAAAGTAATAATACAATCTAAGCATAAGAAATGAGTAATTAAATGGTAAAATTGTAAATAATTCAGGAAATTTGTTATTTTTTACAAGCGCGTGGACAAAAAGTGCACATTTCAAGTCATTAAAATATTAATTAGAGGTTTCGAATTTAAGTCATAAAAATAAAAACAGTACGAATAAAAAGTATTTTTTCCTTTAATAAATCTTAAATGATGCGAATTCATTTAATTAAATTCTCAAAACATATATATATCATTAAAAAAGTACTTTTCATTTTTATTTTCCTGTAGTATTTCTTTAATTTTATAAATCTTCAATCTTACAATTATTTTACAATTTTGAAATGGATAAGGGACCACAACAATTATTTTTTAAAAAAGTGAAGAAGTTGTGGTCCCTTCTAAGTGGTTCATTGAGTTGATAATTTAGATATTAAACTGTTATTCACATTTCAGAGAGAAAAGAATAGTGGTAAAGTAATTCTATTTTTATTTTATTTTATTTTTTAACCAAATCATATCTTACAAAATTTTATTAAATATTTAACACTAGTTTCACATCTACAAAAAGCAAAGTATTATACTCATATTTTTTTGGTTTGATAATTTTCTGAAGCAAAAAAAAAGATTGGAAAATAATTTATTTTTTTAAAAAAAGGAAAACATTTGATGGTATTGTGGTTGTTATACATAAAGAAAAAAATTGCGTTGCTAGAAATTGTAACAATTATGCATATATTTGGAGATAAAATTATATTTGTCATTTCAGTTTCAACTTGAAATATTGTCCAGTATAAATCATTGTTTCTTTCATAATTTGGAAAATTATTTCAACTCCAAATTGAAACAAAAATTTTGAAGCTGAAAAACTGATCTGTAAAACATTTAAAGTGAAATAATATATTTTTTTCTTACAAAATTTTATTACTTTTCAAAGATGGCCGAACAAAAGTTGGACATGAATTTGATTTGGGCAAAAGGTTGAAATCTTTTGAATGGAAATTATTATTTCACTCTAAAATTCACCTCAAACTTGTCTTTTTTTTTTTTAAAAAAAATATTATTATTATTTTTAAGTTCAAAATTCTCTATTTAAGTGTTATTCAGTCTCATATTGATAGGTTTCGGTCAATCCTTACCCCATGAGCTATGGTCAAATTAAGTATACTATTTTATTTTATTTTATTTTAATCACAATGTAAAGTCAAACTCATCTCAATTAATCATTTATTCGATATTACGCCTCCATTTTTTATCGTCCACACTTTAAATGTCCAAATTTGGACGTGTGAGAAGACTAAAAGGAGGTGTTGAGTCTCGACTTTAGTGCGGGGTGGTCTCTATGTATGATTTTGGATAATTCTCACCTCATAAAATAACTTTTGGAATTGAATTAGGTCAAAAATCATTTCTTTGTCATGCTATCAGAGGTATAACCATCTCAATTTATTATTTATTTGATTTTGAACCTCTATTTTATATACGTTTACACTTCATATGTCCAATCCTAGCGTGGAAAGAGGTGTTGAGTCCCACATTCTTTTCCCAATACTAAAAATATTGGAACAAATTAGGGTGTTACAAATAGTATTAAGTGTACTTATTGCCCAATTCTGGTCATTGTAACTTTTGTGTGAGAAAAGAAGGAAAATCCAATGGTCCAAAAGAGAATGAAAACCAAGAAAGATTTTATAATTTTGGGAAACAAATATAGAGAAGGATGGACCACACAATCCTTTGTCTTCAAGCAACGAATTTGATCTGTCTTTTGACCAATTACGTGTCTCTTACCCCTTTTTCATACTCGTTCCGTCTCAAAATAAGTATTAGTTTAATTAAAAAAAAAAATTATCTCAAAATATTTGTGATTTTGAAAAATAAGTATTTTATCCAGCTCTTTACCATCTTCTTAATAATGTTCAACTTTTAGGAGATATTTCTTTAAATATGAATAGTTTAGTAAATTGCAAATTATATTTATTAATGAACATTATTTTTACTACTATAACACTTATTTTAATGAAGGAGATATAAAAACTACTTCCTCTATTTACTTTTATTTTATTCACTATGATGCTAAAGGTGAAAAAAATAATTTATCTTTCTCTTCGTATATCAAAATAAATAAATTAATAAAATATATTTTTAATATAATATGTTCCAAAAAAAAAAAGTTGGTCAACAAATCAACTAAAGACTTCATATGAGTACTTGGGAAATGATTAGATTGTATGATTATCTTAATTTAATAATTTGAAAAAGGGAAGGATAAGATAGAGCATTGATTATCTTTATATTCCGATTGTGGACAATAATCATCTTTACACTTTTTGTAACTTTACATGATTAAGCTAATCATACATATGTTCACATTTGTGTGCTAAGAAATGGACAATTAGTAACAAAAATATTTATCAAAAATTATTTAAAAAGAAAAGAGATATTCTTGATTATATATGAGAATTCTGTTATCTATAGTTAGGATTTTTATTGTTATTTTCTCCCTCTTTCCTTCATCTCTCAACAATCTTCTTTGCCTCTCTCTCTCTGCTCCCTCTTTCTCGCCTTTATCTGTGTCTTCTCTTTCAATATAAATACAAATTATAACAATCAATTATGTAAATGCAGATGATGAGTGTCAACTATACAAATTGTATTTAGTGTTACAAACATAAATACACATGTATTCATTGATACAATATTAATACAAATGATGACAATCAATTATACAAATACACATGTTGAACGTGGTACAACATTGATATAATTGTATTAACGAATAATACAAATTATATTCGTTAATACAATTGATACAACATTGGTACAAATGATAACAATCAATTATACAAATACAATTTTGAACTAGATACCATTCATACAATTGTATTTGCTGATACAATTTATTCATTGATACAAATTATATTCGTTAATACCATTATATTTATTGATACATATTCATACTAATTACACATATACAATTATCTAACAGATATACAAATATAATTGTTGACACATACATACTAGTTTCATATATACAATTATCCAACAAATATACAAATTCAATTCTCCTCTCTCAGCCCTCTTTCTTTCTCGCTCCCCTCTCTCCTCTCTCTAACATGTAGCTATGAATCATAACTAAGCAAACTATAGCTATTTTACCTCATTATGTTTCAAGTTTTTGCTATTTTTGAAAGTTGCTCTAAAATTAATGTCAAAAAACAATTTCCGAATACACTTTTAAACTTCAACTTCGAAAACAATCTTTTTTTCCCCAGCTTCAGCCTAGTATTGTCAAAATGGCTACTTCAAAGATGGGCCTTCTTTTTGGTCCAACTTCAACCATAGGGACAAAGCCCATTAACTGATATAATCAGCAACCATCGTTCACTTTGGTCTTTAGGAAAAAATACATAAATACACAACTTAAGATATCATAATCTCTAAAATTCTCTACTATTTTAAAAAAATTACAAAAGTCCCTCTTGGATACATCTCTATTCCCTCTCGGATACATCCATATCTCCTCTCGGATACATCCCTATCTCCTCTTGGATACATATCTCATATTAAGTAATGTATCATTTGTAATGTACTAGACAACCAAGAAGTGTATCCGAAAGCTATGAAAAAGTCAAGATTTATGTAATTGAAATTTTTTTCGGGATAAGATGTAATTAGCCCCCAAATGTATGGGATTTTTGTACTTTATACTCAATGTTATTTAAATAAACTTTGATGTAAGATTTTCAGTAATTAATTGATCAGATCTAACCGTTTACCGTTCTAATATGTTCTCCTAACATTAAGGGTGTGTTTTGTATGAAGGAAAACATTTTCTTCCCATGTTTGGTTGGCTTAAATGATTTGGAAAATGTTTTCCAAATTAACTTATTTTTCTCAAATTTAAGGAAAAAAACTTCCCTTCAAAAATTAAGGAAAACATTTTCCAAAACTCTACTTCATCCTTAAATTACAATATATTTTTTTCTTACCCTACCCCGTACCCGACCCTCCCCATCAAAATAAATAAATTAAAGTGTTTAAATTTCAAATATTTTTTTACTCCTATCCCCAACCACCCCCCAAACAAAAATAAATAATAATTTTAAAAATAATTTTTGAAAATAATTTCAAATTTTTAAAAAAATATTTTATACGCCACCGCCCCTGTCAATTTTTTTTGAAAAATATTTCAAAATTTTAAAATTTCATTTTCACACCACCCTACCCTCAGCACCCCTCACCCCCCCTCCAGCCACCACGTCAATTTTTTAAAAAAAAAAGAATTTTGACAAATATTTCAGGGTCGGAAGTTTGGGTTAGGTCCTGGGTCAGATCTCATGGTCGGATTTTGGAACGGTCGTCGGGGTTGATTTTCGGATTAAAATTATTTTTCCAAAGAGTATTTTCTAGTCTCAAGCCAAAATAAAAAATATTTTCTGAAAAATATTATTTTCTACTCACCAACCAAACATGAGAAAATAAGTTAGAAATTCACTTGTTTTCCAAGAAAACATTTTCCTTCGTACCAAACGCAGCCTAAGAGACTGATAATTAGTTGCTTACACCAATCCATTGAACACACAAAACACGGCATTACAATTTTATTCCTAAACCCTAATTAATAAATACACATTCTTTCTTAATTATTGACTCAATCATAGTAATTAGTACCATAATATGATTTGGAGTATACACCGGTGGGGATAACTTTTTTCCATTAACCGAATCTTGTACAAGTGGATTTGGTTTTTGCTGTTACTATCCTCAAATTGAGTGACTTGGATTTTGTTTGATATAGCTCCAGAATTTTAAGTTTTTCCAACAGAATCGAATCTCACTTATTTTCAGGTAAGATTTACTAAGCTCGTTTTTGGCTCGCGGAGCAGCATTCCAATAACAACTAAATCATTCATGGTACATAGTAAAATGGTAGAAAATTCATTTCTAATCAATAATTCAATTAAGGAGTTTGATATGCGTGTTCAAATTATTTCTTAGTGTTGTCAAAGGCCCACTTAAGCCTTGAAGTGAGCTTCAAAATATGTTGAACATTTTTCGCTTGATGTGCACTTCAATGTCATCATCAAAACTTTATCATACTTATCCTTGCAAATGAGCATTTCCTAAAGAGCAACGCTAATTCATTGATATTTCACTTTATCATAAAAAAAATAAAAAATTCTTTATCCATATACTTATTATTCATCCATCACTTCCTTGAAGTCGGTCGCTAATCGGTTGTAAGCTGAGACTTATGTCGCCGGGGAATAGCTTCGAGAGGGACTTCTCTGAGTAAAGAGATAAGTAAGGGGTAAGAGTCATTCCAATTGAGTAGGTGAAGAGTCTCTTTCGAGCGAGATCCTTTACCACGCTTAACTAAATGAAAGAAAGTAAGAGAGAGAGTGGCGCCTATTTCTTAAATGAAAATAAAGAGAACAACGGACCTTAGAGTTTTTTGTGCGCATTTTGGTTTTGATAACACTTGATTCACATGACAATGACAATTGGAAGCAATGGGAGAAACACAAAATAATAAATGATTTAACATAGAAAGCACTCAACTACATTATTGAGTTGGCTGGATAATCTATTTAAAAAATTACCCCATAAAGTGGGGAAAAGAAAGTTGCACTTTTATGCAAGATATGACTAACAAAATTGGGCATTTTACAATGCCTTAATTTTTAGGAACCTGAAACTAAACTAGCAACTGAACTGAACTGAAGCAGCAGCTGCTGCAATATGAATCACATCTCCTACTGAAGTACTATCAACAAGATACTTCGGTTTTGGTATTCGAAATTCAAGTTAGAATATTCGGATTAATGTTAGGTAGAGAGATGGCAAACATGATTGCTGATCAAGCTTAAGCGCCACCAGAACCATACTTCTTTCCGAGTACAAGTAATTGGAGTTTGTCGTAGCCAGAAAGGACACCAGCACCAGCGATAGCACGAAGAATGTTTGCACCAGCACCCTTGAAGAGGGACTTTGGACCCTCATTCTTCAAGATTTGAGTAAATGCATCCATTGAACTTTTGTATTTCACTGCTTCACCAGATGTCATCATCATTCTTCGACGAACAGTGTCAATTGGATAGGATGCTAGTCCAGCACCGTTTGTGATTAACCAACCTAGTGCAAAGCTAGCAAAGAAGCTATCCTGAAACCAATAAACAACAAGACATAATTTATTAGCAAACAAGTGTGTGCAAATGCTTCTTTCATGTTTTTAACACTGATCAGCTTTGTAGTGAACCATTTGATAGCCTTGTTCGTGAATATACACATAATAGGGCTTCGATAAGCCCTAGATGTTAGGGTAGATGGATTGCATAGCCAAGAGTATCTCAACCTGAGAATTAGTGAGCTTTATAAGTCCGGCCATTACATAAGTTGCTGATGGAGAAAGCTCGAGAGCTTCTCTTCATTCATTATTAAGCCAAGGTCCCAGGTCTCCAAGTCAGCCTGTACTTTCTCAAAGAATCTTGTACCCATGGACATAAGGCTTGGGAGACCTTCCCTTTCTGCCGGAGCTTCATGGGGACTGTCTTATTTCCCAATCAGATGTTTGGATGTGAGTTATACTCCATGAGGAGTCAAATGAGTATGGACTTGCCATGACATTTGAATACTTTTCCCGTATGACTAGAAATGCTCAATGACAATTTCCAAATGAATCAACACTCAACAGTATTGAAGGCATATGTTTTAGACATCCAGTACCAAACTTAAACAAGAAGATCATCATGTACGCGATCACTAGAGTTTGCACAAAATAAAATTTGACAATGTGTAGTTAGTACTGATGCAGCATTACCTGTAGTGACCCAGTGAGGACAACCGGCTTCAAAGAATCATATAAACCAAAGTAGAGACCGCGGTACACAATGATCCCAACACATGAGATATTGAATCCACGGTAAAGTCCAGCAACTCCATCAGATGCTAATGTCTTCTTGTAAACATCAACCATACCATTGAACTGTCGATCTCCTCCTCCTTTTGCAGCCTTAGCATCATTTGCTAGCCTCGTTCGGGCATAGTCAAGAGAATAGACAAAGAAAAGGGAAGATGCACCAGCTGCACCTCCTGATGCAAGATTACCAGCGAACCATTTCCAGTAACCGTCTCTGTCCTTTTTGAAGTTAAAAAGCCTCTTGAAGTAATCCTTAAATGCAAAATTCAAGGCCTGCACAAAAAGTGAAAGAGAGAAATATACCACGAGGTCAACGAAATGAACAAGGGATCTAAATTTACATATGAGTGATTTTGTCTGAGAAAAGAACGAACCTGAGTTGGGAAATAACGAATAACGTTTGCTGTGTTGCCTCTCCACAAAGACATAACTCCTTCCTCCTTCATTGTTCGGCTAAAACATTCAGCTATGCCACCGTATGGTTTAGATAACCTCCCAGCCTTGATCATCTCATCCTGATTTTGGATCAGGAGTTTCACACGCTCAATTGGAGCAGCTGCTGTCTTCGAAACAGCTGCTGAGACACCACCCATAAGAAAATCAATTGCAAAGCTGGAAAAGCCTTTCTCTAAAGGAGCTTGGACAAACACTGGCGATGAGTAGGATGAAACCACGGGCATGTCATATTTCCCTTCACATCTATGCAACCGGGGCTTAGTCTGATTTCCATATTTATATTGCCTTTGGTATGCCATAAGATCTCGATTTTGGGTAGATCTAACAAGGAAGTTTCCAGCTACCTTGTGAGTAACCGAGGGGTATTGTGGCTGATCAATCGTCATCTCTGTACTATAACAACAAGAAATGCAAACATGTAAATGAAATTGCAAGAAACATAGCTTTTTCCTTACAATTACACTAGACATGTATAAATGACTATATGTCCATATTTTTCTTTTTTGGTTTCCCATCCGGTGTTCGAAGCCCACATTGGAGCTCCGACTACATCCGGGTCGGGCACTGCAGGGCCCATTCGGGGGTGGCGCTCCCAACAGGATTTTCTCCATACCCAGGGCTCGAACCCGAGACCTCTGGTAAAGGGTGAAACACTCCCACCAGTGCACCACAACCCATGTTGGTTTATATGTCCATCATTATGTTCCCTCTTCACAAAATTTATTCGGAAAGGAGCCAAAAACCTTCAGAGCAGTATATGAATCATCACGAACCATATTTCTCCATTTGAATTCAAAAAAGATTAACAGTATAGAACCAAAAAAAAGATGATATGAATCATGACGAATGCACCATAATTAATTCAGGCTCAAAACTGATTATATTTATAGCAACAACATCAGTGTGAGAGTGTCTAGAAAGACGAATCTCGGTTCTATTTTAGTTTCACAAACCAATTTCAACAAAAGAGAATAATGTTAAGCAACAGATCAATATCCAATAACAACTTTTGTTTTCATATCCTACCTTCCGATACCTCATATTGCAGCAGAAAAATGCAAAAAATAAATAAATACACTACATCAATATAATCATTCAAAAAGGAATTATTATTATTTTGTCAAGAGTTACATTAATCCTGGTTCACAAAAAGCTGAGAGTCTATCAAAAACAGTCTCTCTCCCCCCACAAAGATAAGGATAAGGTATGCATACATCATATCCTCCCAGAGTCCACTCGTGGGATTACACTAGTATGTATGTCTAGTAGATATACAAACTGTTCAAATGCTAAAGATCATGTCAAAGTGATCTTATATACATTTCAATTTTTCCAAATAAATATCATATATCACATAAAAAGAAACAATCATCTAAAAACAAAACAAAATGGAATAAACTTAAACAAATCCTACCTTTCACTCTTTGAAGAATGTAAATATAAGTTAAATTTGTTCTTAAGAGAAAATAAAGAAAAGGTTAGTACCTGATAAATGAGATTAAGTTTTTGGGAATTATGGGTTGCTTTTTAAGTGAGATGTAGAGAAGAGAGAGTCTTTCTCTTGCCTCTAACAGTGGAGTCAAAAGTGGAGATGATAGGTACAGAGAGAATTAAGGAGAGTATTATTGCTTTAACTATGACATTTCTAACAAAACTATTTCTAATTTTCAACTAAAACTATTTTAATTTCTCTTCATTTTTTCAATGCCACTTAATATTTTTAAATTTAAAAATTGTAAAAGAAATAAAAGAAGAGTTTTAAGTTTTTTTTTTTTTTTAGTTTGACTTGATTTAACATTTATTTATCTTCTAAATAATATAGTTTTCTTCATCATAACTAGATAACTAAAGGACCAATTTATTAGTATATATATATATGTTGTTGAAAGATTGTGTTCACAACTCATGATGTCAACCATCTATGAGTATTGGTACAATGATATTACCTTAAATATAGTCATTAATTTGCAACATATTTTATTTTCAAAGTTATGTTTTGCACTATAATAAGTATCTTAAGATTAGTTGGAGATATAGTGATGTAAGTTGAATTGAAACTTAGGTGTGTCTGGTACGAAAGAAAACGTTTTAACAAAAAATATTTTTTTGAAAAATAATTGGATGTCTTATTATTTTTTAGTGTTTGTTAAGTAAAAAAATAAATATATTTCAAAAGTATTAATATATAAGCTAGCAAAACATTATGAGAATGGGATGGGAAAGTCATTTTGCTTATTTTGAAAGAGTTTATTTTTCTATAGAAAATATTACGTAAAAAATATTTTGCCATACCAAACACACTGAGTAAATACGTTTTTTTAGACCATTGTCTTGTAGTTAGATCTGCAGTTAATTCCCATGGATTAAAAAACTCAGCAAAATAAATAAATGAGAAAAATCCCTAACGGTCAAAAAAAAGAAATAAATAAAAAAAAAAAACCTGGAAAAGCCTTAAATCCCAACGGTCTTGTTAAAAACTCTTTGTTGTCAGCTCCTTCAACAACAAAGAAACGTTGCATTTCACCTGTGAATTCATTTTTATTTCTCCAAATTTTATCTGGGTTTTGTACATACTCTGTTCTGTTCATTGTTCAAGAAGCAGAAGAGCTTATGGAGATAGCTGTCATTGATTGGAAAACCATTGATTCAAGATTTGTTAAAGACGATCTTTATGAGCATTTTAAAGCTCCTCAATGGGTTGATTTCTTCGCCCCCGATGCTCCTGTTGATGATGATGCTTGGTTCTGCAGACCTGGTAAAATGTTAAATTTTCATTCTTGATTTTACTTCATTTTGGGGATTTTCTGTTTAACTTCTTCTTGTTTTGGAACAGAGTGTAATCATCCAAAGACCGTGGAAGATTTCTATAAAGTAGCTACCCCTTCCTCCTCCTCGAAGGTTTGTGCTTTCTTCCTATTTTTGAAAATCCCACAAGTGGGGTATTGTAATTTGAGTGTTTTTGCTAGTTTTAAGACTACTCTGTCATAAATTCTTGTGGGTAATGGTTAGTTTCTTGATAATCAACGATTTGCTCTGTTATTTGACATATTTTGCTTGCTAAATTTTTATGATTTTACAGCTTCAAAGATCAGCTAGTGTATCTGATATTCCTCTTGGGGAACGAAATAGGAGGTATAACAAATGGAAGAAAAAATCCAATCTTTTATTATGCAATCGATTCTACCTGAGTTTTATTTGGACAAGATTATGAAATAAATGGTGTTTTCAATTTCAGAGATGCAACATTGAAGAAGAGGGGGCTAATTCAACCGTTGGTATCATTGAATAAGGATTTCAAATGTGACAAGATTGTTGAAGATGGTGAAAATCAGAATCCCAATTTTGCAACCCCTCCAAGGTTCTTCAAGGCTAAATTGATGAAACAAACAATCAAGTCAAGCGCGGAGAAGAAGCCAGTTGATGAAAAAGAGGAACATATACCAAAGCTGAAAAGTACTCTTTCAGCTAGGAATCTTTTTGCTGGTGGGGATTTGTTGAACAAGGTGTCTGAGTTTTGCAATGAGCTGAAGAGACTAGTAGTTACCAGGACTAAAGAGAGAGAGAAGTGTGCAGATGAGAACTTGGAAACACGTCCACTAATTGTTGATGATAAAGAAAGGGAAAGGAAGCCATTGCTGGAGATGACTAAAGAGACTAATGAACTAGTGGCAAAGAGCAACACTAAGGAGAAACAGAGAAGGAAACTGTAAGTTTCACATCACATAATTTATTTAGTCAACCTATTTTTTGCATCGAAAATACTAGTTTCAGTTGAACGCATAGCATATATAGTTGAGTAGTTACCCAAATGAAACAATTGGCCAAGCAAATACATTATTAGAGGTACTGAGTATAACTGTTGGTGAACTATCTATGCAGGAGAAATGATAATGCAGAAAACACACAAATACTTGTGGATGTGAAGAACATTAAGCGCAGAGATGAAGAAATCTTGTCTCAGATCCGCACAAATCCTCCCACTCCTCAGTGTTTCTCAGCCAGCCGGGGAGTTACAAAGGCTGCTCTATCTAAGCCTTTGAAATCTAGGCCTCTGGTATGTGTAAACCTTATTGTCCCTAGATTGAATTTTGCAGTTCCAGGACTCGCAGACAGTAGTAGCCTGTGATCTCCTCACTTTGTCCATAGTGATACATGTTCAGAAATTTTCAGCCTCACTAACACAATACCCTCTTTGCTACAGAGTCCATCATTATGAACTGTTATTTTGTACTTGTTGTGATGTGTTTGGCCCATTATCTCCTTGCCATCCTCACCTGATGAGCTAACTTATCATGTCGAGTTAAGACTAGGCCAAGGGTCTATTTCTGTATAGTTTCAGTGCAGTGCAGTCTGCAATTTTAGCTACAACCAACTAATCCTCAAGATTCAATTTCATATGATATTTGAGATGAGCTTTGGCTAGAATCAGCACTATTTTAGATCATTAAGACATGGCTTATTGTGTTGTTACCACCACTAGACTAGCTTGTTCTTGATTGATTGTTCTGATTAAAAAAACAAGAGTATTTTTAATGCTTTGAACTGTTGGTCAAAATAATCCTGGGACTAATAACACTGAATCTGTATGAAATAAACATTAGGAGACAAGGGGGATCCTTCAAGAACTGGAACAAAGCAGCAATGAAGGGAAGAGAAAAGAAGATCCAGGGAAGATGATGACTAGTAATAATAATCAACAAGGACAGAGAGGTGGTGCTATTGTTGCTGAAAAAGAAGCTGCAAGAGCTTTGGATGTTTTCTGGTTCTTGAAGCCTTGCACACTTGCCAGCTGAAAGGTTCAAGCCACACCACTGTTGCTGAACAAACATTTCATGAACCTTCATACTTCAAAGTGTCATTTTGTTTTTCCATATTCTTTCATTCTTTATAGTTTCTGATACACTCAATCAATCTATGAGTTACCCCCATTTCTTTGAGGACAAATAAGTTGTAAGAAAACAGTTCAAAGGTCCAGAATATTTAATAACATTATCCTTTTATTGTTCATTGGAATATGCTTATCCTATGTGTAAGCAGGTGGAAAAGTTGATTTTCAGCCCATATAGTAGAATATATCTAATTAGAAAGATAAGATCAGAATTGATTCTTGCCATGGGAACCTTACCAGCTTTCAGCTTTATCTCCATCACCATTGTTTTTTTTTTCATGAATGGGACCACCAAAAAGAACCCCACAGCAGAAAAGGAGTCCTCATCTTTTTCACTTGTCAATAATTCTCTTGGAACAATGATAACCAAAACAGCAATATTTCAGATCTCATAAACCCCAAGAAACAAGTCTAACAAAACTAAATCCAAAACCATTAGCAATTCCTTGAACCTTGAAACATTAAAAACTAATTGAATTATGCATAGAAACAGAAAAAATTGCAACCTATAATAACCCTTTTTTATTAATGCACTTTGATTTAACATGAACCATCAAATCTCTGAAACAAAAAAGAGTCTTGCAGAGAGAACCACCAAACAATCCACAACCCCAGAGTTTATTCTAGGCTGAAACTTGAAAATTAAAAAAAAAAAAAAACTGTTAAACCAAAACATATTATTTACAAAGGGCTTCAAAGTTTAGTGAATCTTGAATAATCTAACTTGTAGTGACACAAAGCATACAATTCAAGAACCTAGCCCAAGCATGTCGTAGCCTTGGGTACATCCTTCCTGTATAAACACTTGATTCCCTACAAAGATCCTCCATAGTTTCCACAAAAAGATTCAAGCTTCTCATCGGAGGTATATACAGAGTCAAAGGCACTGCAGAAAACGCCACTGCAAAGAACAAGTGCAGCATCTCTCACTTAAACCAAAAGATGGGTTTTTCTCAAAAAGCTAACAACTTGGGTTTTCTTGAGAAAATCAAAAAGGGAGTTTTGTAATGAATTTTGAGAAAAAAAAGGGTATACAAGAAAAGGGTTTTTTGGAGTATTGTTGTGGTGAATGATTTTGAGGAATTGAGATTTGGATGAACTTGGACCAATTTTGTTCATATATTAAATGAGATTGTGAGGCGCGTGTGAAAGCTGCTTCCTCAGTCTTATATTACTTGATCACTTTTTTTTATAGACTTATTAAAAAATCATAAACAGAAAGATAATTTTATTAATTTATTTCTTAAAATGTTTTTGGAGAATCTTATCTTTATAAATAAATATAATTTTTTTTTAAAAAAATTAATTGCAAAGACAAGAAAAACTTAATTAATATTTTTTTGATTTAATAAGATAAACGATTAATATAGAATAACTATTTTTAATACGATGATTACGAAACTGAGTGAGTAATCAAGAAAGACCAGCCGTCTGTTTCTTTCCACTTTTTTTACCGCCACCTGGTTGTCATACGTGGTTTTGGGCCTTTTTTTTCCTTTTTCGGTAAAGGGGTTAATGGGACATCCGGTTAACTTTAATTGGATAACATATCATAATTCGTCTCGTCTATATCAAGTAAATTATTGAGATACGATACATTTTTTACAAAAAATTATTTTTTACCATTTTCCCTTTTGATTATTAATGAATTATTCTTATATAAAAATAAAATAATTAAGAATTGGGGAAATAAGGATAAATATAGAAAAAAAAAATTAATAATTTTTTTAAAATAGTAAATAATTCACTTATTTTAATTTATTTTGAATTGCGAAAGGAATATCAATAATTTACTTAATATGAATCAAATGGCTATTGCAATACCCTCTCTTCCTTGCACTAAAATTAAATATTTTTTACTTGTCTAGTTTAGATAATTAAAAAATAATTTATTGATTGATTTTAAATTGATTTTGTTTATTAATTATAATTATTTTCAATATATTTTATTTTCTGTAATAAATTTATTATATTTAAGAGTGGTGATTTTGTTTGGACAATCTTGTGTTTAATGAGTTTAGGTGTATTGTATGGCTGAAATTTGTACAACTAAATCATAATTATTGAACAAATTAGATTGATGTCTAAGAAACAGGCAGGGGTCTTGATAGGTGTATTAGTGAAAATAATAAGTACTCCTATTAGTTTTGGTATATATATATATTCTTAACGTATGTATTGTAATCAATATAGCTAATTGTTATTAACATTTTTTATGGTCATTAGTTATTTGTATCATTCGACTGTTAATTAATAATCAATCACTACCAACCACCACAATTAATCACTTCATAAATATTTTGTCTACAACTATCATTATCTCAAATCCACATATTACCTAGCTGTCATGTGGCCTAAAACCCTTAAAATTTCTATCTTATTTTGGTGTTTATCACCTACCTTTTCCCTCTCTATGACCTCTAATAAAATTTAATATAGAGATTCAAATCAATTGTTAAATTTTTTTCAATAAAATTAAAGACGAGGTAGCATTTTTACTGCAAGTTTACGTATTTTGTTTTTTATATTGAATTTATTAAATACATATAAATAATTTATTAAATATTTAATAATTTTTTTTAAAAAAATCTATAAACTTAAAATTCTAACTTTCACAATCATAATTTCCGATGATGTACGTGGCTTGAGTCTTTGAACTTTTTATCATTAGATGTATGGAACCGAGAAAGATCCAATGGTCCTCGATATAGAATATAAGCGGAGCCATTTTAGGTGAAGATTGATTTGTAATATATATTTTGTTGAAAGTTAAGTAGTGTATGAAAATTAAATATTTATTATTAGTATTATTATGTATATCTATTTTTACACGTTCGTAACACAATTAAGAAAAAAATAATATATTCTTTACTAAATTTCTGGCTCTGCTATTTTAATGAATTATTACTTATGGGTCGATGAACATACAATACAAGTACTTTGGAAGCTGATCTGGAGGTGTTTCCCTTACTATTTTGGTACTATATATATGTTTGATTTTGACAAGTTGATATTATGAAGATGTTGACTTGTATTCTTATCTCATGATTAAATAAAAAGAAAGTTTGGTATTTAAATTGACTATCTTTTTTAAGAAAATGGTTAAGTCCTTAATAACTATTTTAGCAAGTTACAAAATGATTTTGAAATTGTGATCTATATAATCATGTTCAGTATTTTCAAATGCCTAATTCATTGGTGAATAATTTTACAAAAGAATGGACACTTGTGGGTATTCGGAAGTTTGGTTAAGTTTCATTCAAGAATTTTATACATATTTATCAATATATCCCTTTATATATTTACCAATATATCTCTTACTAATTAATTAGCATATCTCATAAGTTTGGTTAAGTTTCGTTCAAGAATTTTATTTTTTATTTTATAGAAATATTTTTTCATTTTATGATAGTATATTATTATTTATATTTTATATGTTATTTTACTTTTTATTTTATAAAATTAGAAATAAAAGTAACAACAATATTCTTGTAGGATTAAAAATATGAATGACTTTATTTATTTTTGTGGTGATTTTTTCGTATATAGTGGTTTAATTTGTGGAATGATTTTTAAATTTTTAAATATTTAATTAAAATAAAATCTTAATTAAATTTTTTGTAATAGATAATTAAAATAATTTCTCTCTATAAAATAATATTAATATTAAAAGCACATTAATACTTATCATTTTTCGTAATTTGACTGTTAAAAACATTTTTTTTTTAAAATAGCCAAACTCAAATTATTATTTTTCAAAAGTATTTTTTTAAAAGTCATTTAAAAAAAGTGTTTCTAAAAATAAATAATTTTTAACAATAATGTCAAACGGGCCGTAAGAACGACCACAAACAACACACTTTAGATTTTTTCTTAATCGTGGTATTCAATGACCTGATGTAATATTTAATATTATTAGGAGCATTTTCTTTTAAGAAAGAATAGTTTCTATAATACACAAATTTCAATTTAATTGAATTTTAATACGTATAACAAAACCTCGAAAGAAAACTAGAAAAAGAAAAAGAAGTTCATTGTACCAAAGATTAAATAAGTATAATTTTTTATGAGAAATGTATGGCGTAGAAGAGAAGGAATCAATTTGATAATTAAAAAAGTGGGTAGTGGTTATGGTACTCGAAGCCACCGGGCTGACCTACTGAGTTCTAGATTCGTGTAACAGAGACCCAATTGTGCATTTTGGTTTTTATACTTACTTTGATTTGTCGTATTCGAGCTAATAACCGTAATTTTTTTTATTTTAACGAGATAATAGTAAAATGTGTATATATTCTATTCTCATCAAATTTACTGGATATATTATTATGGAATTTTTTACACAAATTTCATAGTATTTAGAGTTAATTATATTCTATCCCCATTCTTTTCTAAATTACAAAAATCTATTAAATGTGGTGGAACTTGAATATATTCCAAGAACGTCCCGATACATCGCGTTCCGGTCTCTGATACATCCCTCATTGTACCGATACATTATGTCTCTGGATACATCACTCCACTTGCCGAAACATTGCGTATGTCCCGATACATTGCGTAAAATGATGTATCCGACTGATACATTACGTAAAGTGATGTATCCGACCGATATATCACGTAAAGTAATGTATTCGGAAATAGGAGATAATAGAGATTTTTATAATTTTTTTCAAAACTAGTAAATTTTTTTTAGAAAATATGATAAAAATAAATTGTGTATTTAGGTAATTTTTTCTATTATTATTATTATTATTGTTGTTGTTGTTGTTTTTGGACCCACCTGTCTAACTAACGTAATTTGTGCTTACATAATTAAACATAAAATTATGTTTTACTAATTTGTAAAATAAAAAGAGACTTTATATTATTTGTGAAAGGTACAAAATAAAATGTTTTAAAATGGGAAAAGGATTTTCGGAGTATCAATATTCTTCTAATTTTCTGTCTTCTTAATCAAATCAATACTCATTAGTATCAAGCACAATTACACTTGGGAAAGAAAAATAAAAAGAGGAGGGGGTTGGGGGCTCGAGGAGTTCAGCGGCCATGTTTTTTAAGGGCACTTTTTGAAGTCTCGCACGCTTTTTTTATTAGGTGGGGTGGACAATTACGTCGGTACTGGTACGATAGTATCTCTGGAGCTATCCCATTTTGGAGCCAGTAGATTTTGAACGACCTTCCTTTCTGTGTAGGTTAATCTTCCTTTTCAGCCCTCTCACTTCGTTCAAACTGAATTACATCTATCCTCTCATGATAAAAAAAATGGTTAACTATCTCGAAAAATTCCTGATGCAAACATGTCCCAAATAACACAATTTAGAATTGGATATTTTTAAAGCTTTTTTCTTAAATTTTGTGGCAGAAGTAAAGTCAAATAAACAAATTAAAATATAAAGAATATTAGTTAATTTTGAAATTTATTTTATGATACACGTGGCATATCTAATTAAGGACCCCACACTTGATAATTTTATTACTACCTCCGTCCACTTTTAATTGTTATGGTTTCCTTTTTCAGAGTCAAATAAGAAGAATTTTGATTAATATTTTATGATGTAAATTTTCATCGTATTGATATGCAAAAAATTACAATTTATTGTACTTTTCGTATAGATTTGAAATATCTATTTCTTTTAGAATATCGAACTAATGTAATCTAATTTCACTTTAAAAAATTAGTTACATTAACTTTTAAAAAACATAACATAACAATTAAAAATGTACTGAGATTATTACAAACACAAAACATGAGGCTGTCTGCACAAACATGGGAAGGCTAATACATACAAAACCACTTTGCTAGGCATATTGTTTTGGTGGCTGAGATTCATTGCTTAGAAGCTCCTCGAATGTCAACTTGAGTAGGCAAATTGGCTTTTTAATTCACAATAAATATAATTCTTTTTTTTTTAAAAAAGAGTGAAGAAACTTTGAAAGTTCTTTAAAATCTACCTAAGTTTGATTTTAGTTGGAATATCATAAATGTCATGAATGAATCACTAATAAAGTTCTTTTCGTGTTTGGATCATACTAGAGAAACACATGTACTAATGAATGAAGTTTTCCTTTTTGCTCCTTACATTTAATTCATTTTTAAAAAAATGTTCAATAAGGTGAGGACTTGAAATCTCACTTATAAAATAAAAGTATTTATTTATTTCTTAATTTTGTATCAATCAAATGCCATTAAAAAAAATGGGATAAAAGGAGTATCATGTTTGATAGTAGCATTTAGTTATTACCTATAAAATTCACCGTACTAAATATGATGTTGTTATCATTTTACAATCTCAGATGAATAAAATGACTATAAGTTATGAAACAATATATTCTTTCTGTCGCAATTTATATACGTTAGTTTAACTTGATATAAAGTTTAAGAAAAAAAAAAGTCTTTTAAAATTTGTGGTCTAAATAAGTTATAAATATTTATCTGGCTAGAAATCATGTCATTAAGTGTAAAATAAACATTTTAAATTTAAATTATTAAGTATTAAATATAAAAATATGTTATTTTTTTTTTGAAACGGACTAAAATTAAAAGTAAGACAAAGAATATATTATTTCATGCGAAATCGAAAATGCAATAACTAATATAATTAACCAAACCTTGGTTAACTAATTTTACCTTTACTAATACAAGTATAACCAAATGTGAATTCAAAAATTCAGTTTTAACTTGGGGAAACAAAGTTATTGGGAGGGAACTAAAGAACGAAGCAGATTTTCTTTACTGTTGACTTTTACCCCAATTACCGTTGGGTAAAAAAAAAGCGATTTTCCAGAAAGTTAAATAGTCATTACAGCTTTTCAGTTTTCACTTACAACACTCTTTTTTTCTCCGTTTGATCCCTCGCCGACCGGCGATGAAGAGTCGGAGAGTTCCAGAGATTCTATGGAGGCTGTTTCACAACCGTGCACGTACTCTGGGAGCGACGATCTTATCTCTAATTCCTCTAAAAACATCGGCGAATTGCCCATGCAAGGGTCGCCGGTGCCTCGGATGTGATGGAAAATATGGCGCCATTTCGTTTCTTCTTAGGGAAAACGATCCAGATGATTATCGGAAGCTTCTCAACCACTGCTTCATTGTCGTCTCCGATCAAGCACCTCCTCTACATGGCTATGATCCTCATTGCCGCTGGACACATCTTGAGGTATTCGGTTTTTTTGCCTAGTAGTATCTGTTTTAATTCAATATTATGGAAAAAAAATAGTAAGCATTTTCGAAATAACTTTTTTTTTGAATAGAAACAATCAGAGGATTTTGGCGGGAAATTGTTGAAATTCTCACCTGTTATTCAATTTTGGCGGGAAACTGTTCATCTTTACGTAGCTTTTTTTCTTTTTTCCTTGATATTATTGTCTTACTTTTTCTAAAATGTAATTTTGTGTGGTTTGTCGTTGAGGTTTTGACTGTTGTGCTGAAATGTTGAAGCTGGCTACTACAGTTGAGGGAAAAGTCTGTCAAAGTGTGTGAGATGAGCGTATGAATTTCGTAAATTGTTTTGGAAATGGAATTTTACAAACAATATATAGAAGATACTATGAGGTGAAAATCTTTAATTTGAATATATTCATGCAAAATTCTTACAAAATTAATTGAAGAGCAATACAGTTGACACTTGAAAAGCAAAATATGAATTAGGCTGAAATGTTTAAGCTAAACCCCGCTGATTTAGCTACTTGAATTAGGCTGTAGATCACTGTTAAGAATTTTGTTGTGTACAACATTTAGAGTTGACAAACTTGGCAGAAACCGAAGAGTGTAGGCGTTTCATGTGTTTGGTTTGGAAATAGCTAACAGTTCAGTTTTTTAGCCTCAATAGTAACAATAATCCAATAGAATTTTCAACAGTTTTATGAGACAAGACTCATCTGTATTCCATTTCATGCCTAAGATCAACTCATTCCTATCAGTTCATCCTTGTTGCTTGGGCTAACTATACTCATGTTTTTCCTGTATTCTTTTTATTTCCCAAGGTTTTCCGGTATATCATGAGAAATAGGTTTTCCTGTATTTAACAGCCGAAGAAGCCTTGTGTCAGCATACTAATATCATAATTGTTTAGTACATCAAAGGCAAATCTTTTCTTTGATTACCGTATGAAATGGATTCTGGAAGTGTAACTGGTTCAAATGTTTGATGGTACACCGTTTGTTACTTTTATCTTGGCAAAGGGAAGAACATGGACTGCAGAATGACAGCCCCACAGAAAAAGAGCCAGTTTGAAAGGCTAAATGTGAATGTACTTTGGAACAGTTTCAAATAGTTTATGCTGAATTTTGGGGTTGATTGTGCACGTTTTTGAGTGTATTTCTTTTGACATGGGTTTATGAGTTTTTTTTTTTTTGATAACTGTGGTGTCCGCACCAACTTGCACGCATCCCAACTAATTCCACGGGATTGCTATTCTTTTCCCTTTTTTGTTTTTTCATTCATGTAACTAGTCTTTTTTCTTCTTTTTCTCTTTATGAAAATACTTTCCATAAATAGTGACCTTTCATGTTTCTTGGGGTTTTCTTCTTGATAAGTACCATCATACACTTGGCCTATACCTATTAGAATTCATTTGACAGCCTGATATATTGTCATTCACCTGATGTATATATGTAGGCCATAATACAAAGTTTGACAGCCAATTGATCCATTTGGCCGGCTGTGCTTACAACAACAAAATACACCTTACCATGGGTGTTAGTGTGAGCTTGGATCTACATTGGGATGCACTTGTGCTGCCTAGAATGTGGATGAGGTTGATGGAGATGTTGTGCCTCCAGAGTGCGATTATTGAGTCCTTCAGTATGCCCCACACTAGTTAGAGTCATGAGTTAAAAGGGTAATTAGACGTTCGTTTTAGTTTAGTAGAATGGTGGCTCATGGCTAAAATGTTATCTTTGTTGATTGTAGTCTCAGGACTAAGTAACTACATAAGCTTGCAAAGTACTGCCTAGAATTGAGTAGCATTTCCAGGAAATGCTTTGAGTGTAGAATTAAGTAGCATTTTTTCTACTGTGACAAGTTTAGACACACCTGGTTGCTAAATTAGAAGGTATCTAAGGAGGAAGCTTTAGAGACATCTCAAATGTTGCACTGTTTGTCCAAGTTCGTGAAACACAACTAACAATGATTAATTATGTGAAGTTAACAAGTTTATACGCGTGATCATCCTAAGAGATGGATATAAGGCCACCCAAGGGTGTGGCCTAGTGGTTAATATGGTGGTTGAGAGTCATGAAGTCTCAGGTTCAAATTCCAGCGGAGACAAAAACACTAGGTGATTCTTCCCATCTGTCCAAGCCTTGGTAGACAGAGTTACATAGTACCTGATGCTGGTGGGAAGTGACAAGTATTCTGTAGAATTAGTCGAGGTGCACAAAAACTAGCCCGTACACACGGTCATAAAAAAGAAGAAGATGTATATAAGGCCTCAAACCCTGAAATGTGCTGCTTGTCTAGAAGAACATGCTATATCCTATATTGATGTAAAAGAGTCACTAGAGTAATTAAAATTTTTCATGTTGGTAAACAGTTGTTGTGTAGTAAACTCGTTTCTTTTTCTTTCAAAACTTTCTTGCATTTGACTTATAATCAGTACATGCCTGGGGCTATACTCGTTCAGTATGTAAGCATCATTATGTCATAATGTGTATATACAGCCTTAAAGTTGCTCTAAAATGAAAGCTATAAAATTTCTTAATTTCTAGATTTATATTGATGCTCATATCTTCAAAATATGGTTCCTATATATGCAGGAATTAACATGAGAATGAGTATGGTGCAAGGGTGCCGAATATGCTTTGTTGGGAATTCATATTGTGTTTTGAATGTGTTATCTATTTGATTTATGTGCTATCGTTTGATTAATGTTTGGACTAGCTCATCTCAACGTAAGGACGTGGAACTGTTCATCTAATGTGATATTCATTTGAAGATGATTAGTTATCTATAAATAAATTGATGACAACTCTCTAATTATATGATGCTTAAAATATTAGTAACATGATTGCAATATGCTTGAAATTTAAGATGCTCTCAACCTTGTTACAGTTCAATACTGCTGCTCTGATAGGAATTCTCGATAACTGTTACTGCAACAGATGCCCCTCTATAGTACACTTTTAACTTGAATTATTATAAAGATATCAGTCCTTTGTTTGAACTCAGACTGAAAATCTCTTACACCCTGCCATTTCAGCTTGTTAGAAAGACAATTGAAATGACAATAAGTGAGCAATGCAGCAGTTCTAACGTTATAAGTTTTGGTTATGATAAGGTAACAGCAATGCCTTTGTCAAGTTGATTTCGTTTTTCTGCATCTTAATATATGCCTTTTCCCCTTTCAAGGTAGCAACACTTTTGGTTTCAGCTGTTCTCTTTTTCCTATCTTTTAATTCGCTTGATGATTGTTATATAACTTGTTTTTTTCGTATCTGATAGATGAGCCGGTATAGTGACATTGTAGAGGTTCTAACATCACCATCATGGAGCCTTCTCCTAACAAGGGTGTGTGAGATGATATTAACTTTTCTGGTGTGTTCTTTTGTTTTCTTATGTGATAGTAGGCAAGTAAACTTTACTAAAATGAGCTTCGTCGACCTGCAGATTGGGGATGTACTCATGGTTTATTTACTAAAGAACACCTCAATATTTTTGCGGCTCCCTCGAAACAAACATCATCAGGTGGCAGGATTTCCGATCAGTGACTTATGCCTAAAATCTCAACTGCACAAATCTGCCACTACCTATAAGCCTTCACTACTTCATCCTGGTAACTACCAGTTTCAAAAACGTCTTCTTTTAAGGCTTTGAGTTCCATTAAGTTCAAGTTTCTCTTCACGGTTAAAATAATTCTTGATCTACTGTTGCAGTATAATTACTCTAGAAAATTTCATATGAGTACACTAATGATTTGTCTTCTTGTTTTCTCTTATTTTTCCTGAATCCTGTTTTTTTTTTTGGTGAATTTATACCACTAGTCAGGGTTGTCTAGCGACCTTTTATTATTATTAATAATAAAAAAATTCTAACATGGATAAGTACAAGCAAGGGGGCTAGACTTTACCTAACCAATCCAAGTAAGAAAATAAAAGTTCATAGAGTTTACAGTATACTCTATGATGATATTACAAATGAGGACGCTTAAGTAATGCAAAAATATTTAAGTCAAGAAGATAGTTGAGTTATTAAACTCAAACTTCGTTTTACAAATGAATGAACTAAATAGATTGGCCGTTTAAAGCAATTTGAAGTATTTTCCTTTTGAATTTATTGGATCTTATTTAAGTTGTTGACACTGTCATATGATTCTTCTTTCCCAGTTACATAGATAGGTACCTTGGAACAAACTCCTCAGTCACCTTAACATCTTAACTATGACATAATTGTAGTAAATGGCCACGTATCCTCTTTAATGAACCGAAGCAATCTTGAATGCAATGTCCCTCCATCGAGCATTAAATGTGATTTCTGGAATAATAATAACAGATCTTGTAACTCCTTGTACTGTTATGATGCTTATAAATCAGCCAAAATTATTGTTTTTCCTTGCACAAAGAAAGAGACTATTGCTCCTTTAGTTTCTGTTACAAAATGTTTAGATTTTAATATTAGTAATGTACATAGCTACATTTAGTAGGAAGCATATTTATAGGAACCCCTCGGAATTTCTTTCCTTAGTTAGCCCCAAATGTACTGTATTTATGCATTGCTCACATATTGGAATATAATAAGATCTTCCATTCTATTACATAGTATTAGATGCAGGTCCAAGCCTATTTGGGCTCCCAGTGCATGCTCCAGTTGGGGCCTGGTGTGAACAGGGTGTTAGAGTGAGTTAGACTCCCATATTGGTTGGGGAATGGACTGATCGACTGCTTATATGGACTTGGGCAATCCTACCTTCATGAGCTAGCTTTTGAGGTTGAGTTAGACCAGGTTTCAAATCTTTAAATGGAAGCCACTGTCTCTGTGTTACTTGAAGCTTCTTGTAGACCAAGGAAGCCCCTCTGTTTTTCTGTCCCTTGCCTGACGCCAAAACTGAAACAGTACTACCCTTCTTCTTTTGTTGCAAGTCCTGTCCTCGAGCCTTTGCCAAAATTTCAAACCCATTTTGATAAGGAATAGTGATAGGCGTAGCAACTAGCAAGAGCTTTAGGTCTAGAAACCTGACCCTTGCCCTTACCTGAATTGTGAACCATCATGAATTCCTCATTACCAGCTTTGTTAGTACATTTAGAGCTCTCACCCATAGTGATAAGAATCGGGTTACCAGAATAAACAAGAAAATAATGCGGAAGTGAAATTATAAAGATTAACGGCATAAATTGAAAGATATGTGAAATTCAAGATTAAAATTTCTAAATTTCAAGAAAAGTGCTAAGAACCCTAATTGTTCTTAGTTTTCAAAATTAGTGGATTAAAACTAATTATGATACTACTAGAGTCAATTCAAGAACTTAGATCAAAAGTGATTTAGACCCCTATTTTGAAGAAATTAGAGACAACATTCTAGAATGAGGTTCAAATACTACTTTTATGGAGATAATTATTAGGAAACTTTAAATTAGGAAACTTATAAACTAAGAAACTTTTAAACTAGGAAACTTTTAAACTAGGAAACTTTATACGAGGAAACTTTTAAACTAGGAAGCTTTTTAAATAGGAAACTTTTATGCTCCTATTGGGCTCCATGTGGGCCCTCTTCTTGGCCTTAATGTGGCCCAATCTTTCGGCTCTTAGACTCGAACTTGGACCATGAAATATATGTAGCACTTAGTCTACTTCTTGTTATGATTCTTGGGTCAATCTTGGGTTTTTCTTCCACGATAAACATCTTCTTGATTTCTCATTGAAGCCCGTCAACTTTAGTGCAAGTAGGCTGACATGGATGCTATCCCATAGCTTTTTCAATCTGCTACATATCACCAATTCTATCTGTAGCTTCAACAATCATACATGTTGAAGTTGGGGCTTGCAACTGTCCCTCTTTAATCTGGCGAGTGGTAGCAATTGCTACATTATCATGTTCTTGCCCGTTCTTACTAGCTCCACCAGATTCAGGAATTGTAGCTAGTGCTTGATCAGTATTGGATGAAACTCCTGGATCAAAGCTAATGTACCCCATCCCCTTGTTGACGCTACCAGAATTTACTATTTACGTAGCATTATTACTTGAAATATTCTTCTTGCCCCTCTTGTCATTTAAAATATCCGTCAAATCCACTTGAAACTTGGTGTGCACTTCTCCATAAGCATCTACCTCATCCTTACTTTTAATATTAAATCTGAAAATCTGCAAACATTATCAGTGTGTCCTTGATGTTTACAACTCTTGCAATATGAAGGAAATCGATTATATACAACTTCTTGCCACACTTCCTTAAGATCACATGCAGCTTCCTCTCTAATGTTGATCCGGCAAAGTTGATAATAAACCAACCTCAACTTGACCCTAGTTACACTAGGCCTCGTTTGACCATTGATTGCTTTATCTACAGTTAGCTTTTTTCCAATTGCTGGAGCTATGGGAAACAAAGCTTCTTAGTAAAGAGTTGTACGGGGAGATCAGGAAAAGAAATCCAAGCAAGAGCAATGGAGGTTTCCTCTTTTGGATTAAACAAAAATGTCCATTTTGAATTCTAAACTGATAATCAACATCCTGACCCTCGTCTTTACCCCAAATATATGCGACAGTCTTGGAATAAACAGAGATAAAGTCTCCATGAAGAAAAAGCCTTACTAGCATATGCCTTGAATCAGTGAGACCAAATGAGCAGCCTCCTTTAATTCCCAGAAGTCTAGATGCTTCACAGAGTGGTCATAATTCATTTCTTTCTCATGTCTCTAAATATACTGTGAAGTTGTGGATTTCTGCTCAACATAAGTAGATCTGATTTCCACATTGTTTGAATTATTGTAAAACTTTTAACCATTGCTAATCCCAGAATCTAGGAAAAAGAGAAGTGTAGACGAAGTTTACTCATCAGCAAGGAAAGAAATGGGCATTAGGTTTGTGTTCTGATGTTGTTCCTGTAAATTGTACTAGCTGGCTTTGCTGTCATTGTAGGATTATAGTTTCCATGCCCTGGTGCTGCAGGAAAAAATGTGAGATGGAGAAGTTATCTACAGAAACTACAGTATCTGCTGAAGTTAATTCCGCTTGTTGTGAAGCGCTTCCATCTAGGGAAGGACAATGTTACTCTAATAGACATACTCCATTGCGTGGAAAGCGTAAAAGACTGTCTAAATGGCTGCGTCAAAGGAAGCTTAGGCAGTTGAAGGCTCAAGGAACACATTCCTTAATCCCTTGTATGAGTTCCAACACTAAGGACGAGTGGTTGGGAGACGTGAAGTGTGATGTAATCTTAAATTCAAGACCTCTTGAAAAGGTGATTTATGAAACTTATACTGCTGTTACCAAATTTGATCTTATATCTAGCTTGTGGTCTTTTACACACCATAATATGGCCCTTTTTGCGTGTGATGCATTTGCTGATAAGAGATCACTAACTTGTAAGGTGTTTCAGAATATTGCAGTTGAAGGTTTTCAATCTTATAACCATTAAATGCATCTGCATTTTATTCTTGTGAAATGATGCAGTTTGATGATTATAGTGCACGTTTAGTAGCTTGATAACATCTAGGCATTGGAATGATTGAATCCTACTTATCTTTCTTAGGATTGCTAAATGGTGTCCTTAGCCCCATTTTAACAATCAGAAATTTTCTTTTTTGATGAAAAAGGTAAAAGTTTTTACAATCAGAACTCAGGAAGTTCTGCATGTAGTTCACAAATATTTCAGCATCTATTTAGATCTTCACCCTCATTTTTTTTGGTTTAATAAAAGGTTTTCCCTTTTTCTTATCAACAGACAAATGCTTGGTGCTCTTGTTGTTCGGTTTTTGACCCTCTTTCAGAGGTCAAAAAGGAAATTCTAATCGACAGGCGAACCATGTTCTACAAGTTGGATAGTTATTCATCATTATTCCCATCCGAGCGTATCCTTCTACTTTGGCCCCATGCTAATCTGGCTTGATATTATGGTTCACTTTAATTGCTACTAGTCAAAATTAAGAAAGGGATGGAGTTCCACCACTTTTGTTCATACTTGTTCTGAAACTTTCTGCCTCTTAAGAGCTAAATGGTTTCATTCCCTTTAATTAGAGAGGAATTTTACTTCTGCCTTTATTTCCAAGTCACTCGAGGAAATGGAAGAACTAAAATAGAAACTGATTGTTGTTGGCCTCTGTGCTACCGTTAGGGAAAACTTTGTTGACAAACTCAAGAATACTCAGACATCTTGTATTCCTTGAAGCCAAACTCTACTGGAGCAAATGAACTCTTCAAGGAAATTTTTGGATCCCTTGGTGTTAATGTCTCTACTGAGGTAGCTCCTTGCGTGCACAGAAGCAACTGTAATCTCATCGCATCCTCGTGTCTGTGAGCAACAGCTTTCCCTTGTTCTTTATTGATAATAATCTATGTTCATTCCTTCTCTTTTAAATTGTCTTTTTCTTCAAGGATTTTTATCTCATTTAGTCTCTTTGGTTGTTCTTCACATACTGAAGGCATATCTCTCAGATGAATGTGCAGATAATCTTTGTCAAAAATACTCTGGAGTAAATGATTTAGCACTGTACTTTTTTTTTTCTCTTTCTAACAGTTCAAAGATTGAAATTGAGATTTTATCCCTTCTGAAAAGACATGGTGCTCCTCTTCTCACATTTTTAGTTTCTTTTTGTCTGCTCAAGCTCAAAGTGTCTGCACTTAGGGGCTAATGAATACTTTGTATGAGCTTGGAATTATTATGGATGATCAACATACATAATTACTGGTCAGACAAAGATTATAAACTGTGGTCGAGCTTTATGCCATAGTCAAGCATTGGGTTGTTTATCGAGAAAATGCTAGTCAAGTTGTAGAAGCTGCTTTTTGTTTCTTGGCAATGGAAAGGCCAAAAATATATGGTGTGACCTGATAGTGGGAAGCCAGATCATCATAATATTGCTGTTTGATTTGTACACTTAGTAGATGACATTGCTGTAGGAGCTCAAGCAAACTTACTATTTGTTTGGTGGGGGGGGGGTGCTTTGTCAATAATTTTTACTGTCAATATGCATTCAATCATTAGGTTAAGTCTGAATGGGTTATTCGAGAGCTACCTGCTGCTTTATAATTCTCATTATGTTTAACAACTTTGATTGGCTTCAATTTGTTAATGTAGTTTAACTGAAGTAACCAGAAAATGTTGAATGGTTTTTTTTTGGGTCAACTCTCTTTGATTCTGTTCCGAACAACTTGTCTTGCTCTGCACTATTATCACCACTTTCTTTTAGCAGTGAAAGTGTGGACCAGTATGTTGTTTATCCTAAAATAACATGGTACATGTCTCAGCACAAGTTATTTTGTTCATTTGACATGGTCCTTTAGTTCTGTTTTGGGGACAGGAGTGTACTTCTATACCTGTTTTACTTTGTCTTTTTTCTAACACTTGTTGTTTTGCCTAGATACCATTCAATTATTAAGTTGCTAAAATCTCTCATCCGCAAAGCTCACCAGTGCCAACACTTACGGCTGTTGGAAAAACACTGTTCTGCTCCATCATTGGACCAAGGCACCAAAAATATTGCTGCAACTATCTTGAAGGTTTGTCTTTGTTTAACTTCTTCAAATTTTAGTTCATCCCCTTCTTGTTTCCGGTCCGTTGAGGTTTAAAGTTATATGAAAAGAAAGAAAATTAGTTATTTACTAGTACTCCATTTGACTCCCAAAGATTTGTCAACCGAGCCACAAATATTTTTGATATTTTGGATATTACTTCAATTTGTGGGCCAGTCTGTTGCCTATTACAATCTCTTATTGTTAATTATCAGAAGAAATCTGGCTCATATGAGTTGCCATTTTTTATCTGACATAACCAGGTGCACTTAGTGAAAACTGAAATGTCAATGAATGATCCAACTCAGTTCTCCATATCTAGCATTTCCAGATATATGATTTATTAAATGTGTGATGTTCTGAACTGGTTGATATCAGGGAAACAAATCTGAGGCAAGTATACTTGCAAATGATTGTCCAGGAAATGGATTGGCACACTCTGAATTCAAGTCTGAAAGTTGCAATACAACTTCAGAATCACAATCCTCTCTTGTGGAGCCAACCAAGTGTTATTGTCTGAAGAAGCAAGTTGTATCATTTGTTTGGGCTGCTTGTCGAAACATAGTGCCCATAGATTTGCTGGGGACTCCTTCTAATTGGAGAGTTCTAACGAATAATATTTACAAGCTTGTTAAGCTACGAAGGTTTGAGAAATTCATGTCCAAGCAGTGCATGAGGAAAGTTAAACTATCTAGTTATCCTCTACTATCAGATGAGAACTCCCTTTTATTGAAACATAAATTACTAAAACATTGGATATTTTGGTTGTTTTCTTCTTTTATTGTGCCACTGGTTCAAGCCAACTTTTATGCAACTGAAGCTGAGCATGAGAAACAAGATATATTATATTACCGCAAGCCGACCTGGGAGAATCTTATTTCCAAAGTCGTGACTTGCTTAAGGGATCAAGGGTATAAAGAATTAACTGCTGAATCTGTCAGGAAAATAATAAGAACTAGGTCATTTGGATTCTCAAAAGTTCGACTAGTTCCAAAAAGAAGGGGGGTAAGAATGCTTGCAAATCTTAAAGCATCCCGAAACTTGCCGGTGAATCATCGTTGGCGACCCAGAGGTTGGAGAAAAGTAGGCGCTGGTAAAAATGGCAAACGCCACAATTACAAGTCTGTTAATGAAGTCCTCAAAGATTTGCATTTAGTGCTCAAACATATAGTAATAAAAGAACCAGAGAGGTTGGGTTCATCTGTATTTAACTACAATGATGTGTATAAAAGGCTTATCCCTTTCTTATCAAATCTGAAGAGTGGGTTTTCTGTCAAACCTGGAGTATTCATCGTTGTATCAGATGTTGAAAGAGCTTTTGACTCTGTAGACCAAGATAAGCTACTAAGTGTGCTGGATGATCTCAATTTGGAGGATGAATATTTTTTCAGCAACGTTGTTCAAGTTGTGTGCACTAAGAAGTCACTGAGGATACCAGAAAACTGGACATTAGGGAGTAAAGAGAATATCCCTGGTCCTGCCAATGTCAGGTCTTTTCGTCCCACTCACTTGTTGCATGGCATTCTTGTAAAGCAACAGGTAGGATGTTTTGAACTGCTTTAGGGTAAACACATCTACATGCAAATTACATGTTTTTTTTTTTGGCTTCTTTCACTTTTATGTGAATTTGTTTCATAATTTCTTGGCCCTGATTGTGTTTGTGTGAAAGAGGTCATACTTATTACCATTATTTGAACTGCGTTATGGTAAAAACATCTACATGTACATTTCATGGTCTTCTCGTCTTCTTTCACTTCATGTGAGTTTGTTTTATAATTTTTTGGTACTGATTGTATTTTTTTTTTTAAGGCATGCATTCTTTTACATTCCATCCTTGATAGTCTTTGTACATATTATAATTTGCATATCTGAATACTGTTCTGCAAAAGAAGAAACACATGAGACTGACTAAATAACCAACTAACTTAAAGCAGTGTAAATTAACATGAATGTTTGAAGTTCAAAGAGAAACTTGCGCATTGAGCTCTAGGGTAGGTCTCCCAAGGTTAATGATCTATGAGGAATGGGGTGTGGGGTGGGAAGGGCAGATCAATTAAACATCCTACTCCTAGAAAGAGGAATGAATCATTTTTCTGATTTTTGATTTTGTATTATGGCTCCTTCAACCAAAGAACAAGAAAATAATAATTTGATGAACAGTTATATCTTTCAGTTGAAACATGACCTAACAATGATATGCTTTAAGAACCTTACTTCCAAAAGTGGCTATAATAAAATCTAAGTTATTAATTCTTCCAGGAGAAAGGCAGAAAAGTAAGAAAAGAGCAGCTTCAAAATGATTTGAAGGAGCACATAAAGCGCAATGTGCTGCGGTTAGGTAACAAGTTTTTCTTGCAATCTGTTGGTATACCTCAAGGAAGTGTTTTGTCCTCTCTGCTCTTCTCGTTGTATTATGGTCATCTTGAGAAGTCAGTGATATTTCCATTTCTTGAGAAAGCTTGTATACCTGCCCCCGGATTTCCTTCAAAGGAACCTTTACTTGATACAGCTGCAAGATATGACCATCTTGTGGCGTGTAAACCTATCAGTCTGTTGCTTAGGCTTATTGATGACTTGCTTTTCATCTCAACCTCAAAGGAACAGGCTTCTAAGTTATTCTCCCGGTTGCAGAGAGGGTTTCGTGCCTACAACTGCAACATGAATGAACAAAAATTTGGAACGAATTTTCAGATGAATACTATACCAGGTTTGGGATCGGATAGATTATATGTGGTTGAAGATGGAACTTCGTTTCTTCGATGGAGTGGACTATTCATCAACTGCTCAACCTTGGAAATTCAGGCAGATTACACAAGGTCAGCTATCTTCCTAGTAGCAACATGGCATCACTTGCAGATTTTCGTGCAAGTTGTTATTTTATTTATTCTAGTGTTTCTTAAATGTTTATATTATGATAAAGCGGAGTAGGCTACTCTAGGAATCATTCATTCACTTGGTGAAGAAACTGATACTTCCCTATTAAGCACACAGTGTAGCAAAATGACTCTTCTAACATGAACCGTATCAAGAGTTGGTTGATAAAGCATCACTTATTTTGTAGAGGTCTGCCTTGCTGTAAATCCGGGAAAGATTCATGTACATTTACAGAGTGTCCATTTTCCACAAGAAAGTTTACCTTGGCTTGTTGTGCAAGGCATTTCTGGCTTTCAAGATGATCTAATTGGTGTAGCAGATCTTCACGTCAGCTCATTTTTTTTGTTTCTTCATTAATGACTAGGAAGTGTCTTGTAGACTGAAATGGTGTTTTATTGCAACCACCATTTTATTTAGCATTCTGGCATCAACTATAACCTTATTTGGCTAGCAATTGACCTATTAAAACAATTTTTGATAACTGAACCTATTTAAACAATTTAATGGTTAGGATATTTGGCTTCTAGCAACATTTTCCTATGCATGATGTTTATACTCTTCTTTCTCACCGACTTTCTCAATGCTCAAGGAATTTGATTAATAGGTAGATATTTATTGATGTTATCTTTTGCTGACAGGTACTTGAATTCCCCACTAAGTTCAACCCTCACTGTTAGCTGGGTAAATAAACCAGGACGTAACTTTAAGTTTAGGTTGTGCTGTTATCTTAGACCGAAATGCCATCCTATATTCTATGATTCTAGCATAAACTCAGCAGTTGTGGTCAGACTCAACATTTATCAAGCTTTTCTTCTCTGTGCCATGAAGTTCCACTGCTACCTGTATGATTTATCATGCTTGTATAGATTCAGCACCAAATTTTATGTAGATGCTTTGGGAAAATCATTGAGGTATGAAACATCTGGTACATTATCATTGGTGCTGTTTGCTCTTTTTATACACTGGTGTTGGACCTGCATTGGTTCAGCTAATTTGTGTAAATTCTTAAACATGAAAGTAGCAGGAACAAGAACAACTCTAAATGAAAGGGGTTGGTGGCAAGAGAGCCCTTGTTCAAACTCCGATTCATAGAGAAATGTTTGATCAAGGATAGACCAAGAGCCCTTTTGCATCATATCTAAGTGTATCACATATTCACTCACTCCTTAATTTCTTTTGACTTCACTAGGTATATGAAAAAGCTCATCAAGAGGAGGATGTATTCGTTCAAATCTGGTTCATATTTTCGTCCAGTTCTTGAAGTGGAGAAAGAGGAAATTGAATGGCTTGGATTAACTGCTTATAAACAAGTGTTGAAGAGAAAACCATCATGGTATAATGAGTTGTTACATGTAATAGAGGCTAAGCTCAGGGCACTTGGTTACCTTAACCAAGTTCGAAGTAGAGCATCAGTATTGCAACATGCCACAGATATTAAGCGTTCCTCCATACTATGGAAGATTAAGTATTGACAACACAAGGCTCTAAATTTTCCATTATGTGATTGGAAAAAAAGGCTGTAAATTTTCCATAGCCTTCTAAAATGAGCTTCATATGAAAAACTAAAACATGTTTTGTTCCTCATACCTATTTTATTCTGACTCTTATGTGGCAAATACTTACTCATCATGTTTACGTCAAATCAGGTAAAGTGAGAATATATATATAAATTAATCATAATTAAGTATTGAAAATTTATGTGCAAAATTATATTATTTATCAATTTAGTATAAGCACCATACCATACGGAAATAAATTTACTAATATAACTTTTATAAGAAATTTGGTATTTGGATGGCTCAAGGCGTAAAGTATTCCCTGCAAAGGTTCCATTAGATGATTATTTTTCTTGTTAAGAATTTTTAGGATGAATTCATCATTATAATGTAAAATTATGAGTAGTGAAAAAAGTATGACCTCTTGGAAGTACAGTTTTATTAAGTAGTTGATTGAATCTTCTACATTGTGTTACAAATATTGTACATGATAGAATGATTTTATTATCACGATTCAATGAAATCCGACCTTTTATTTTTCTATTTTTATTTAATTGTTTTTCATGTAAAAAGAGAAAAAAATAAATTTTTTTTACAACCCCCTCAAAAAAGTACATGTGTCACTAATTGCTAGTGGTAGTATAGAAATTCTATGCCCTCTTAGGTTACAAGCTTTGAAATGTTAAGGCAGTAAAATCAAAGGCCTCCTTTACCCGCAACCCTCAGCTATATTCAACACTAGAAAAAGCCATACTTCTCTGTGAAAAGCTAAATCGGTTTCGAAGAAAAGCTTCTCTGCGATGGCAATGGCAGGCCGAATTAGATCTACACTCCCTCACGTACGCAAAGCCCTTTCATCTGATTCAAGATCCGCTCTTTATCCGGCCCTTATCTCCAATCCCGAGGTATTCATTCTTATAACAGATTAGACCTACTTTTGGTCTTTGATGTTTTTGTATTTCTGGGTTTTCTTTTGTTAGGTGTTTAGAGGATCTGTATCTTGAGTTTAGATTCTTCGATTATTTATTTTTTTGACTTTGAAATTGGATGAGTTTGATTCCCGATTTATGTTTATGTGAAATGGATGAATGCTGTTTTTGGGTTCTAATCTTTTTGTTGTATTACACCGTCAGAACAAACCCTGCTATGTGGAGTCAATTTTTTAAATTGAAAGTGAAATTGATGGAAATGATTATATGTTTGCACCTTAGGGTAGAGTATTTTGGTGTGATTTTCTGATTGAATTTACATGTGAAAATAGTGTTATCATTGTCCTAAGAAGTACTTATTTTCTGTTATTTGTCCCCTTCGTTTATTGCAAAACAAAATATAATATTTTGACCTCAGTATGTGTAGTGGTGGTTGGGTTAAGATTATCCTCGCATCATGGCCAAGTATTAGCCTTTTAAAACTTTTATTCAGGAAGGGGGTTGGTAGCTTGTTGCTATGTGAATATTAAGTTTGTTTCCTGGAGTTCCTTTTTTATTGAAATTGAATATCATGTTTTTATCGATGGTAATTTTGTTTTATTTACACCCGAAGTATTGGAAAAGAGAAACCTTTGGATGTGCATAAGCGCACACATCCCGTTTAAAGTTTGATTGAATTACTATTCTTTACAGAACTGTTAAAAGTGTCCATGCTGTTGCGATATGGTAAAGCGGTTTGTTTTATTGATGCTTTTTTATGAATGTTGGTCAATTCTTTTTTGCAGTTGTCAAGACATTATGCTTCTGCCCCAGCTGCCAAAGAGAAAAAAGTAAAGGTTAGTAGTCCTATGAGATTGTAGCTTATTTGTGTGTTTGATATTTGTTTCTGATCGAGTTTTTTTTACTTTTTAGTGAAGTTGAATCTTTCTCTATGTCACTTATTTCTGCTGAAAGCATTGCATTCCTATCTCCACTAAAGATACAACAATATTGATTAAACTGTAAGCTCCAATGAAAAAAATTAAACCTGAAGTTTGAAAAGTGAAGTCTAACTTACTGATGCATCTTTGATTTCAAATTTTATTTGACGCCCATTGCCTTTCTTGAATTTATTAGAAAAGTTAATACTTTCAAGCAAAATTCAACTCCTTTCTTTTTGAAGGTTGGGTGTAAATCCACGCAATATATTGACATTTGACACCAACTTGTTGTCTATCAGTTGGAAATTCTTCTGAATTAGCAAAATTTTGAGCTCCCTTGTATTAATAGGATAAAGTATTTGCTTGTAAAATTACCTATGTTTTTGGAAATGAAGAATGAACATAACTTACCTATTATTTTGCACACATCATTAAATTGATTCCTTTGTTTGGGGATTCCCTTGGCAGTGGATGACATGATCTGATGCTTATCTCACATGTGCTCCTAGTGATTCCTTTTTTTCTTTTTCGCTGCCAAGTCCATTAAGTCTGTCATGTAGAGCTGAGATACTGCCTGAAAAGTGTTTACAGAAGTTCTTAGCGGCACAACTGCTGGGGATTATTCAAGAGAACAAGTCAATTTTTAACCATGTAATAGTCCCACATTATTGGTTGAGAGAGTCAACATTGATTTTATCAATGAATCGCAGGGTTCGGCATTAACTATAACTGTTTTAAGCTGTATGTTGAGAAAAAATAATCATATCCTCATTATTGTTGTAGAAGACTGTGGTAATAGGGGCTGATTATTATCCATGTAGTAAAAATACTTTTCCTATTTTCATCAAAAAACTTTCCCTATTCTCCTGTCAGTTATGCATGTCTGGGACAAGTTCATTCTTACCAATTCTACATTATGTTGGAAGTTCTTTTTTATATTTTGACTCATGATATCTCAACTGTTTCACCTTTTGCTCTCTTTTAAGTTTAAATTCAAAATAATAGCAATCTCTGTCACTTGAAGCAATTACATCTCGTCCTTTCGTTCATATCCAAAGAGATAGAAGAAATGAATACTATTACCAAATCTCTTGGAATATGAGCCTTAAATGTGTTAACATCTTTTGCTCCTCTATGATGTATCAGGTTCCTGTGACTATGTATGGGGTTTCTGGAAATTATGCGTCAGCTTTGTACATCGCAGCTGTAAAAGGTAATGCATTGGAGAAGGTCGAGTCCGAGATTTTGGACCTTATTGAGGCTTCAAAGAAAAGTCCTAAATTTTCTCAGTTTATGAAGGATATCTCTGTACCTACAGAGACAAGAGTGAAGGCCATGTCTGACATCTCTTCAGAGGCTAAATTTGGAGAGCTCACAAGGAACTTCTTGGGTATGATAAAATTATATTGTTATTTCTGAAAGTACTATATTTCATTTTTAAAATTTTGAAAATTTGTAGTTTTAGAAACAACGAGAGATGCATAATTAAACAGAATCTCATCTTTCACCCCATTTTGGAATCACTTGGTAGTTGATTCCAAGATATATGGCTTGAGATAACATCCATTTCTTGATATTGGACTGTTCAACCGTTGTTTCAGTTTCAAGATTTTGATCCTGGTTGATTGGTTCTTGGTTAACACAAAGAATCACATCAATTTGGTATCTATATTCTGGTTTAGATGAGCAAGTTCCTTTGATCAATGTGAATCTTACTAGCAAATAGTAAATTCTTCTTCAATGTCACTATTTGTTGGTTTTTATTATCCTAGCTGCGTGGTCATCTTTTCATACTGTAAACTGAAGGCTTGTGTTGTACTGCTTGAAGCCGAGCAAGACAATCCAAAAGATACATCCTTTTAATTAATTGTTACTTATTAGAAAGAAAAAAAAAGGAATAAGGATAGTAATGTTCTTTTCTCGAAAATCAAAATGATCTAGGTGATGAAATCAAAAAAAGGTCTGCTGAACAATGATGCGATTGACGGTCGACTTAGGATTATCTGATCATTGTGTATTTTTGTTCTGTTTGGTTAATGTATTGGTCTATTGGACATGTATTTTTGTTTGATTTGGGGTTGAAAAAGAAAATCAAACCAATCACTTGTTTGGTTTGAAAGATCACGGGATTAGCAGGGGACTATGCTCAGTTTGCTCCCTCACGTTGGACTAATCTGGAGAAATTGTTCTAACCTGCACCATATTTACCGTTTCTCATTTCTGTTATCTCCTCCTACTCCCCAAGTCTGCCCTAGTCATAGTAGCTATTTTTTCCCACCACCTGTTCAGAAACATGTTTTCGAGCGTTTAAAGTATATAATTCTGAAAATATTTTTGTAGGGTGACCTGTGAAAAATATTTAGTAGAGTTTTCTTACTTGAAAGAATTATCTTATATGTGGTCAAGTCATTTTTTAAGAAAACGTTTTTTACTATTGCCTCGGGAATGAACAATTTATTTTGAACTTCTCTTTGATTTCGGTATCCATTTCTGTCATTTATGGCTTCCTAGTGACATGGGAATTTCCACCTTTTTACTACTTTCTCATTGCCAGGAATGCTTCTTCATTATCACATTGGCAGCAGCATTTGTAAAGTTATATTTCTTTTTGGCAGAAATTTTGACATACTATTGTCTTTTCTCCATTGGTTGCTATGATTGATTTAAAGATCAGAGCTTCACACCTTTTCCATTTTAAAAAAAAAAACAATCAGAGCTTCACACCGCCAAGATTTCATAATCTCTTTGTTATTTGTCATGTGGTAGCTGAGCATGTGTGTTTTTTATTAACCTGCTCAGCTAATATCTTCTTTCCATTTATGATCACTTTATATTTGTCTGACATTTTCTTTTACCTTTGTATTTCTAGTTGTTTTGGCTGAAAATGGGAGGCTGAAACATATTGATGCCATAGCAAAAAGGTTTGCAGAGTTAACCATGGCACACAAGGGGGAACTTAAAGCCATTGTAACAACTGTTATTGTAAGTCCACCTATTTGGTACTAAAAGTTTGTGCTCGAATATAGATCCTTATCTTTTGTTTTTTTTATTTAATGTGGCGCGAGGGCTATTTCAAGTTAAAAAACTATATTTTTGATATGGTGTTTACTTAATGGTGCTTTGAAAGAGTAAGTGATACTCAAATTATGAGGATGAAATCAGTATGAGTTGCTTATAAACTGCTTATGGCGATTCTTGAAAATTTGTGCATGAAGTTAACTGTCTTTTCTAGTGGAAAGATAGTGACTATGTTGCAGTTTGCTTCGAAATTCAATATATCTGCACTTTTAATGTGACTACCGAATGATGTCCAATGTAAATAGTTGGCGGATAATTCTGTTCTAATACTTCAATGTCTTGATAGTCATTATTGGTGAGGTCCCTTCATTATTCTGCGTAATGTAATGAATGGTGCTTTGAGTTGGCTGCTTTGTTACCCTGCTCTCTTGCGCTCTGAGGTCTAGGAGTGGTTAACTGCTGTATTGATACAAGATTTTAATTGCTGCCAGTAATATGTATATGTTACTTTATCTGGTTGTCCTAGTTTGTAATTTCCTTTTAGTTAGATATCTGATTCTTATGTCTTTTTGTTTACTTTACCCAGCCTATTCCTCCAGAGGAGGAGAAAGAATTGAAGGAGACATTGCAAGAGGTGATGGGAAAAGGGAAGACGGTGAACATTGAACAGAAGGTACATTATGATACTTAAACTTTTTTTTTTAGAAAATTCTCAACGACAAAGATTCGCATCTGTTTATGATATTGATTCCTTTTTGTTGCAGATTGATCCTAGAATTCTTGGTGGGCTTGTGATAGAATTTGGCCAGAAAGTCTTTGACATGTCCATAAGGACTAGGGCACGCCAGATGGAGAGACTCTTGAGGGAACCTATCAACTTCTGATTGCGTGAAAGCCCGTTTTAGTTATTTTTTACCTTTTTTGTGGTTTTAGCTGAAGATTAACAAACATTCTCTTGCTTTGGACTGCCTTGAGGTGTTTATTTCTCATAACAATGTTCTTCTGCTTGCACAAATAAAAGCATACTTTACATTTGAATCTTCCAAAGGAAAACCTTGATGAGGATTTTTCATTTTTTTTGAAGTTGTATCTCTTTGTACTCACTCTTGTTTATCAAAACCTTGTTTAGAGTTTGAATAACATATTCCTTTGTTTATTTGTTGGAGTGAGAAGCCTTGGTTATCAAGTGTAAAAAGACTTGATTTTTGGGCACACTCTTTGCATGTTTGATCATGGATGGGTGCCTAATTTGTAAAAAATCATTCACTGTTTTTACCTAGATTCATTGTTATTGCGTTACATGAATTTCATCAGACAATGAATACATAACACATCCATTGTTATTATGTTACATGAATTATCACTATTATGAGAGGTTTCCTATTTCTATCGAGCTTCTTATAGATCACCAAGAAAGACAAAAAGAATAAATAAATAAAAGAAGAAAGAATGCTATTGGGTTGTTCTGAATATATAATGGGCTTTAAGAAATGCATGAGCCAACTTATATCCAAGTTGGACTTGGGCTTGAGTAGTAAGGTGTAGCCCATCTTGCTCCAAAGGCAGGCCCAAAGCATCTACAGTTATTACATTGGCAAGGTTAATTCCAAGCTGGGCTTCTCTCACTTCTTCCATAAAGGGTCCAAGCAAGGGCTACCTATACAATTATACCCAAAATCAATACTAAAATTTACATAAAACCTGTCAAACTATATGATGATATTAAATATTTTGGTATAGAAGTAAGAGTGAGAAATAAAAAGTTTTTACATGAACATTTCACCCTTCACATCTTTTGGATATATATCCAATGCTTATTAGAGAATGCCTGCTTCCGGTTCTTAGACGAGGAAAACAATCCAATCAGAAAAAAAATACTATAACAAATAAAGGATTTAGCCGTAATAATAAATATGGATATTTATAAGCAATACTCTAGATAAATGCCGCTAAAAATGCATATTATTACATTGTCCCAGTTGTCGCTAAGTATATTTGCGGCGATAAATATCGAGTAGAAAAATCTATTGCCACTAAATGTCTCTTTTGTTGTAGTGAAAGAAAGAGAAAATATCGGGGGGAAAAGGGTCAATTGAGTCCTTTACTAATTAGAATAGAAGAAAATAAGCATGTAAAGATCCCTTGTATATTGTTTTCATATGTGTAAATATAAAGATCTCTCGTAAAAAAAATCAAAAAAATAAATTTGTAAAGAGATATAAACCAATTAATCGGAGGATATCACGAAAATTATATGGCTAATGTTATAAATTTTCTTTCTAAAAATAAAGAATTTGAAATTTTATGTCAATTATATGAGAACTATTTCCCACACATACTGATTCTGGTAAATGTCTTCTCAAGAAATTATTTTCTATTTTAATAATAAAAAAGTAAAAAACAATATATTGCACAACTAACTTTCTCTTTATGTTATTTCTACTCCAATTTTTTCAACATTATAAACACTTTTACGACTCACAATTATCACCTAACTCCACAATCATCATAATTCAGTTGAAACATAACGTAGATATTAATTATCCTTCATATACAGTAATATTGTTTCATTAAATATAGCATATATTATACAAAAAACACATTCTACGTCGTACGTGGTCCATTGTAGATATTGTTAACATGTCAATTTTAGAAAACAATGATAACTACTAATAAAATTCCTTAAATTAGTCACTAACATCATTAAAAAAAAAAATTAGATTCAAATCATCATTAATTCATACCACAATAAAAGTTTTTAAATTAAATCAGCATAGTTCAAGGGTAATTTTTTGATAAATTTGTACCTGAAAAATCGAAAGTAATGGAGAATTTAAATCACTACGAACGTCCCAAAAAAAATTTCTCCGATTTTCTTTTATAAGATTTTGCTTCTTTCAAAGTTAATGCATCTCTTTCCCCTTGGTACCAAAGAATTCCTTGAATTGTTCCACCATCTTGCAAAGCAATTCTAGCTCTTTTAATCATGTCATTGTAGAGCCTAGCAAAAATATAGTAATATTAGGTTTACAACATAATTATTTATGTTTATAGAGTCAGTAAATTCAGAATGTATGTACATCTCGATTAATGAGCTCTTAAAATATATGTTACAATGAGATAAGACATGTACCTGGAACCCTGTGACCATTTATCGATACTAGTGCCTCCGATTGCACAAGGGACTAACCCTATTTTCCCAAATTGAGGATCCATCTCCAACACAACATTAGCAAACACCATTGTTGGTCCAATCCCACATGTCTTGTTAAAATCAATATCTTCATGGAGAGGTGCTTGAGCTACTTCCCATATCGATTTTCCGTTTAGTCGGTGGATCGCCGGATTCCGATGACATTCCGGTGGAACATAACCATCCCAAACTCTTTTAACAACCCCTCCACGTCCAGCCATGTTACTTTGTCCAGCTAGTATAAATATTTCTTTTTCATCTTTAGTCTCAAACATTGTACAATTCATTATCCATAAGATGTATGCAATAATTAAGTAAAAAATTAATCTTTCGTATCTAATTTTTGATTGCATTATTTTAAAATTGATGAGGAAAAATTGTTATAAAATAATAAGAAGAAAAAACAATACTATGGATTTAATTTTTGGTGGCGTACTATGATTTAAGTAGACAATTTTTATTTCATTATTCTAATAGGAATGGGAAAGTAGTCGGAAAAAAATAATTACCCCCTCTATTTTGATTCACACGTCTTTTTTTTTTTACTTCTCCCTTTTAGTAATTTTTTTTTTTTTTTTTTGGTAAATCAAGATAGATTACCTTATTAACAAGTAACTACATAAAGTACTAATAGTAGACCTCTACTTTTTTAATCAGCGTGTCAAGTTAAATATGGACTAAATAAAAGAGATTGGAGGGAGTATTTTTTTAATTTTAACACCACATGAAGTATTTATTACCACAAAATACAAAATAATTTTGATACATTATACATATTTTTAGTTTAAGATCATAAAATTTAATTATTTTATTTTATTTTCATAAGTTTCGTGCCCAGTCGACTAAGATTGTATTTGTAACTTATAAGCATCTATAAAATCTAACTAATTATAAGCATCCATAAAATCAAAAAGCTATGGAGTGTAATTAAATGTGGCAAAATTAGTCCATCATATTTTGATTCGTTCAAATTCAATCAAATTAATTTATTTGCCACGTATAATTCAACGACTCCATATACCATCTATAATTTTACTAACTCAATATATTTTAATCCGTTTTGGCTTCAGAATACTTTCTTTCTTTTTCTTTTTCTATGGACTGCATAAATATTATTTTTCAGCCCAAAGGAGGATAATCTCTTCTGGCAGCTCAATCCTCATGGTAATAATTATGTCAATTCTGCCTAAAAATCTCTTCAGGTGATCAAGGGAGCTCCCTTTTTCCGTAGATGAGATTAGGATTAAAGGTATTATCTCAACGCCTTTTTTCTCTGGCTTGCTCTTTCAAATCCGTTCATTTGCCACCTATGAGTGCATTCGTTGAGAGCTCCGCAAATAAGTGCAAATAATCATTATGTCAACTTGTCTAGGGATTGATATTCTACCTTGGAACCAATTTTATTGATAATTATATATTTGTTAAATTACGAATGATTCTTTTTTTTTTATTTTTTTTATTTTATGGTTCTCATTGTTAATAACTCACCTCAACTTCCTATTACCCACAAAAGGGATATTTATACAACACGAATTGTATTATTTTGTACCGCTATTTATTAGAGGAATATAATTCTTCAATAATTAAGCTTAACAAAATCAAATCAACCACATATAAAGAGTTTGATTTTAAAACAGATATTTTTTAGACACCACACATTAAAAGGGATCGCCCTATTCCCTAAAAACATAGATCAAAATGGAACTTCGAACAAAAATGGGCAAACTGCCCACTCTTACCATTTACTCCATCTACTTCTATTGCAATGCCTAATTCAAAATATTGAAGTAGCTCTCTCGAATGAGCGAGCTACAATTTTTTTGATTAGCTTTTCACGTGAAGGAATATCTTTTCTAATTTTAAAGTGTATTATTATATTATTTTTTTTTTGAAACCTCAAGATAACCCGCAATCGCTACAACCTCTGTCACAGCCTCTGTCCTTCGGGTGAGCACTTTGTGCGCACTGGATAAACCCCCCACTGTGTAATAGCCTGCAAACCACACAAGGGATGTAAACCGAACTAGGCAAGTCCTAGGCGACATACTCGACTCAGAATGCATTGAAGGGGACATATAAACGTATTTTCTAACCCGATCTTAACTGATATCTATGCCTCCAAATTTTAGGTGCACACAAGTAGACATTTAAATTTCTACAAAGTTGAACAACTAGACACACACACTTTACATGAAAATTCGCATGAGATACACTCGAACTAATTTGTATACATGTCACGTAAGATGTGTGTATCTGTCTACCTATTTAACTTTATGATAGTTTAAATGTTTACTTGCGTAGACAGACCTAACTAAGAATTATTGCTAGCCGGCCCTATAAGAAACGAGAATTGCACATGATGGTTCCTAATTAATCTTATTGAAGAAGAAGAATGTTGCTTGGCTTGGGTAAATTGAAGAAGTAAAGATAAAATATATTATCTATACAGCTGTAACTACGTAGATTTATATATCTTTGAGTAGCTTAGTTGTATTTCTTTTCCACTTGTTATTTTTTCATATGGAAATCCAACTCAGCATGCAAATTAAAGTTTTCAAATACTCAAAACAGCCCCTCACATTTTTCCTAAATTGACAGAGACAGTCTCTATATATTTTAAAATACCATTGATTTAATTTGCCTCATTGTGTTGATAGAGATATCTCTGATGTATTCTTTTTTCATGCTTATCTGATGGTAACTACTCCCATATGAATAAGACCTAAGTTAGGTATCTAGAGAGACAGTGGCAGAGTCAGAATTTTCACTAAGTAAGTTTAAATATGAAAACTCAAACACATGAGAAGTCGAGGGGGATTCAAAATCTACTATATACATAAAACTAACAATTTAACCATGCATAAACAGTGTCGAAGGGTTTTCGAATGAACTCCTCGATCCCTTCTTACTCCGCCCTCTGAGTGGGTAGGTGAGGGACGTCACTAAATCAAAGACATTTTATTTTTTTTGGAAAATATTAATATTTAAAGTAATATTATAATTAGTGTAGTGATTTTAAGATTTTTCTTTTTTTTGTTTTAAAGTAATATTTACCTTTTATTATTTTCAAGCAGTTTCGACATATTATAAGTTATGTCTTCATATAATGATATTTGCGCACACATATGAAAAAGTACATATTGGACACCCCTACGTAAATGGGATGTTTCTGCCATTACTTTTTATTTAATCAAAACAAAAACGAAAAACTATAATCTGAATTAATGTAAGAAATTAAATTAAATTGCAATCTCACAAAAAAGTCTTTATTGCATTATAATGTTGTTTCATCGAATAATAATTCTACGAGATAATTTTTGCTCAAGGATAAACGTGTTTTGTATTGTCAAATATTTTCACTTTAGAGTGATCTAAAGGGAAATGTATTTTAATAAAAATAAAATTTGGTGGAAAGAGAAATGAATGAATCAAGTTGTATCTTATAATGATTGGACTAATATTAGAGGGTGTTTGGCTAAATTAATTAATTTATAAGATGATCAAATTAATTTAAGCAATTTTTTTAGTTTATTTATGCATTTGTTAAAAGTGCTTATAAACCAAATGCTTATAAGTTAAAATTAAATAATGTTCAGCCTATAATCACTTCTAGTTTGATTAATTTTTTCGTTCTGTATTTGTTTTTTTTTTTTTTTCATACTTTTAAATTCAATTTCTTTTTTATCAAACACATCAAGGGGTTATTATTAGGGGTGTTCACGGTTTGGATGAAAAATCTATCTAAATCGAAAAATCGAACCAAACCGATTAAATAAACCAATTTTATTTGGGTTTAGTTTAGTTTTAAAAATTTTAAAACCGATAATATTTTATTTGGTTTTGTTCAAAAAAAATAAGAAATAACCGAACCGAGAAATTATATACATATACTTTATTGTTATACATGCATAACATATTGTTTTTATAAACAAATTAAATATCTTATATTATATGTTTTCATCAAAATTTATTTATAATTTATTTATGAAAACAAAAACGGCCAAGACGAGAACATTAATCTTATTGGTTTCATGCATATGAGTGTCTATGATAATTTTTTGTGGACTAAGAATGTCAATGTCTCTTCCTTCTAGGCCAAAATGGTTAATTTTGAAGATTTATTCACAATAAATTCAGTGATCGAAAGTTCTGTAATGCTAGTCATTCTAACTATTTTTCGTTTTGAATGAATTGTTGTCTTTTTTCCCTCTTTTGAATGATTCTTTTTTTTAATTTTTTTTTTGTGTATGGTTAATAACCGAATAATCGAACCAAATCGAACCAAAACTGATAACAATTAAAACGATAAATTTTTATTATATTTGGTTTGGTTTGATTTTAATAATTTAAAAATCGATTAAATTGATTTTGACCAATAATCGATTCAAACCGACGTGTGAACACCTCTAGTTATTATTAATTATAACAATTCCAGTACTTATTTAAACATTGTTTATTTATAAAATCAATTTCAATATTTTGAAAGTATCTTTTTTAGCTCTTAAAACTTATCAGGTGTTTATAAAGTCAGCTGACCTAAACGGGGTGTAAGATTATTATTTTTTTAATTTGAAAAGTAGTTCCTTAATTTTCAAAGTTGATGAATATTGAAGTAACAATTCGAGTTTTAAATGTTGAACACATGATGCATAATTGGTTGGCAATAATTTTTCCAAAATTTGCACTATGGTCAAAGATTGCTTTCATTTCTAAAGATTGTTGTCTTTAGTGTGAAACAGATTATTTTAGCACAAAATAGGGAATGTTGTCGTCTAACATCATAGAGAAAATTAAAAGACAGTGCAAAACACATGGCTATGTAACAATTTACACATGGAAAAACAACAGAACATGAATTTTGACCAAGAGTTAAAAAAGTAAAATCTGTTGTTATAATTATAATTGAATAATTACTATTATTTCACTTTATTCCCCTCTTCTTTAAATAATTGTTTCCTATTTTATTCACTTTAAAGTAGTATAATTTTGACTTGTAATCATCAACAATATTAATAAGTAAATGGATTTTGGGCGCTTTAACTCTAACCCTAAAAGATGGTTCATGAGAAAATGATTAATCAAGACGATATAAAAGAGAGAGAATCAACACTTTGCACCGCTCAAGACTAGACATCTAAAACATAAGACTAGTAAACATGGATAATCAACACACAATTATAAACATTTAGTTGAATGGATTCACTTATAAAACAAGAACCGCTTAAAATCATATAAGGAGATCAACATCCATCCACGACCGACCTGGGATAATCAACGCACAACTATAAACATTTAGTTGAATGGATTCACTTCTTTTTTTAAAAGTTCACCCTTCATAGCAAAATTATTAGTAAAGGAGTTTAGCTTTTGGAATATAGTGTTCTTTTTTCTTTTTTTCTTTCTTAGGGCAAATGACAATACTTCCCAATTAATCTTTTTTTAATTTTATTCAGTAAGACGTGCTGAACATCAAACCATGGGCTTTGACGATTGTACCATATACTTTTAAGGAAAAATAATTGATTTTTATATTAGAACTCCCTTCTTGATCAAGACAACCCCATGATTGCATAAAAGAACAAAAATATTAAATTTGTCTTCACACGTAGTGGGAAAAAAACATTATTTTTTTTAGTAACTATAACTTACTTTACAAGAATGGAAGTTTGGTATAGTGTTGAGGAATACTATACAAACATTCTTTATATATAATATTTAATAGTAACATATATGAATAATATAATGCAAAATGAAGCACTAATCATTTCAATTGTATCTGTCGACAGATAATTTGCTTCAAAAATCCGTTAGATGAAACTGAAAGGCTTATTATTTTGAACGTTATTTTCATTCTTCATGCAACAAACAACTCTAATTAAAGACTTGTAGAAAATTAATAAAATTTGAGTTAAAATAAAGGTTCAACGTAGACATAGACACGCGTACCTTAATATAACATATTAAGTTACCATCACACAATTTAGAAAATGTGTACAACAATTGTAGTACTTTATGTTATTTGTGAATATTGTACATGTACTCTTCCTTTTCTTTGAAAATTTAGACTTAAGGTGCAAGTGAGAAGTTGAAAGAAAAGAGAAATGAAAACTTCTTTGGGTGGTAATGGTGATGATGAAAGTGATATTTTGTGGGGTTGTGTTTTTTTAAAAAGAAATTATTTATAAAATATTATTAATTGTGAGAATTAAATAAAAAAATAAAGAGGCAAATTAGTTGGTTAAAGAAAACAATTATAGGTGGAGTGGAAAACGGATTGAGAGGGACGTTCGTTTGGGTCAAGGGCGGAGCTAATAGCCTGCAAACAAGTTCGGTCGAATTCAGTATATTTTGTTCAGACAATGCATTATGTTGATAAATTCATTAAATATATACACATATTTAAATTTAGAATTCCGTTATTATTATCAGTCGAAAAAAAAATCGTCATTATAAAATTCAAAACTCATAAAGTTGAAATTCTGATTTTGCAGTTTGAAAGAGAGAGAGAGTGATGGTTGGTCTTCTTGTCTTTGACTCTATCTAGTCTCTTTCGTTGCATTTTTCTTCACTCACAAGGTAATCATCATATGTGTATGAGAAATGGAACACATTTTGCTTCCACTTCACATAATCTTTTTTTTTTTTCCTTCTCTTTCTTATTATTCCATTCTATATATCTTCTTCATATCTTTTCACCATCAAAGCCTAGCAAAACATATCACTTTTTTTTCTTTCTCATCATCATCTTGTTAGGGTTTTTAAGTGTTTGTTTATCTATGAGGAAGCCCGAACATAATAATACAATGATGAAGGAGAAGGAGAAGGAGAAAGGGAATAAGTTAGGGAAATTAAGAAAAGGTTTATGGTCACCAGAAGAAGATGAAAAGTTGATGAGTTACATGTTAACAAATGGTCAAGGATGTTGGAGTGACATTGCTAGAAATGCTGGATTACAAAGATGTGGTAAGAGTTGTCGTCTTCGATGGATTAATTACTTGAGGCCTGACCTTAAACGCGGCGCCTTTTCTCTTCAAGAAGAAGAACTCATTGTTCATTTGCATTCTATTCTGGGGAATAGGTACATATATACACTCTCTCAAATCTTTCACATTTTCTACTTTCTATCATGTTAACATTGATGTGTAGTATATTTTGGAGCCATGTTGGTTTTACCGTGAATGAAATGAGTGAAAATCATGAGAAATTAGGGTTCACACGAAAATATTAGTAGTACTTATCTTATTCTATTTGTATTGGTGGTCAAAGTTAACCAATGATCATGCTAGCTAAGATGATATTGAGAAGAATAGATCGAGAGAGTATGAGCTAAAATGTGAATAAGTTTTTGTTATCAACTAGGTTGAAAGACATTGATTTTAATACAACCAAACGTCAGATATCTGAATATTTTTTGACTGCTATAACAAGATATTGTTACAGATAACATATAAAAAAAACTTGATTATTATAGTGAAATTTTCATTATATAGAGGATGGTGTTGCATATGATATTCTTTGCATTAAATATACTAAGGGCACAAATACAGTTTTTTTTAAATTATTGGTTGACTTATATGGTTAACCTACTTTATGCATACACACAAAAAATAAAAATCCTCTTCAACACTAAATCTCAAGATATGAGAAGGATAATTTTATTTACTCTATTACTCCTAATTGTCATGTTTAATTAGTCCTTTTTCACCATTTTCTCTTATGTTAGGGCATTATATTATACAAACCTCATTTACTATTAAATCTTATATCATTCTCTTAATAGCTTTGACTTGAACCCTATATGTATTAAATTTTTTACTAATAAGTAATATAATTGACTCCGACCCCAGAGTCCAACCACTTGTACTTAATTTTTTTTTCAGTATTTCCGATTTCAAGTAGGAGATTTATGAATTAAAAAAATCTGAAGGGAGCTTGAAGGGAAAATTAGATGATTAATTAAGTAAAAGAAAACTAAAAATGATTATCTACTGTCATATATAATTAATTTATTTCAGGAACTATATAATTAATCCGTTTTTTAGTTAGTCAATTTGATTTTCGTCCAACACTTATAATAGCAGGGAAACAATTTCAATTTTCAAACAAATATTATTTGTTTAATTTGTTAGTGAAACTAACATAATGCATGCAAATCCATGATGTACTTTCTTTCCATTACTTTAAACCTTATATATTTTGCACATATTATAGGTGGTCACAAATTGCGGCTCGTCTTCCTGGGAGGACAGATAATGAAATCAAGAATTTCTGGAATTCCACGATAAAAAAGAGATTGAAAAACAACAACAACAACAGTAACAACAGCACGTCATCGCCTAACACGAGTGATTCTTCCATGGGAGGAATATTTCCAATCCAAGGGCACGATGTAAATGTTATGGCAGCGTTATGCATGGATAATTCATCGTCTACTACTTCAGGATCATCCATGCAAGCCATGGTGCCTAGCAACCATTTCAACCCTTTCCCTCAGCTTGATAATACAAGCTACGATATATCTGGATTAGTCGGGTCAGTGAATTTAGGTCAATTTGGTTGTAGTGGAGGTGATGGTGGATTTTTGGACTATGGAGTTGTGGAAACTTATAGTATGATGGGGTTAGGAAGTGATGAATTTTCAATACCTTCTTTAGAGGGTGTTAATAATAAGAGTAATACTACTATGGGGGAGAATAATAATAATAATAACAATAATAGTAATGTTGATTTTAGTAGTAATAATATTGTTAGTGGTGCTAATGACTATGATTCCATGATTGAGAAGAAAGTTACAAATGGTAACAACAACAACAACAACCAACACTTGATGAATATGAGTGGAAGTAGTGATCAAAGCCTAAAGGTTGAAGACTATATGGTTGGTTTTGGGAATCATCATCATTGGCTTGGAGAAAGCTTAAGAATTGGAGAATTTGATTGGGAAGGTTTGTTGGCAAATGTTTCCTCTTTACCTTACCTTGATTTTCAAGTTGAATAACTACTCTCTCCAACCCTTTCAACCCCACATATACCCCCACAAAAATGACACAAATACCCCTCTTCCTAATTTTTTTTTTTTTTTTTTGATAATCGTGGTGACCAATACGCAAGGTTCAAAATTCACTGAATAATAGGTCTGTCGAGACTTTTATCTTCCTTCCCATATCTTCTTCTTCTTCCTTCAATTCATTACACATAAATTGTTTCCCCTCCTCAATTCTCCACATCTTCATCTAATAGAAAATTTTGAGATATACTTCTTTTCTAATTGCAATTATCAAATACTTCCACTAGATTTTCTTTTGGTTTACCATTTCCATTTTTTATTTTTTTTTTGTTCTTTGAATCGTACGTTGTGGAGTATTATGGGGATAGTAGGGGAGAAATAATAATCTTTCTCATCAAGAATTGAGCAAAGTGTGAATAGAGAAATGAGCAAAGTACAGATCATATAGAAGATTATGAAGAGAAAGTAAATAAAAAGGTCAAATTGTTGATTTGTAAGCAGTATTTGTGTACAGTGTGGATCAATTTAATCAATCAATAATCTTTTGAATTTTAAGAGAATTTTAGTTAGTTACATGTTTCTCAGAAATATAGATCGATGGAGAAAATTGTTGTACGTATACGTACTTTGTATTTACAAAGGAAATAAGAAGCATTGTTAATTAGTTCTTTTATATGATCAATATTTCAATACTTTTGATTTAAGTTTTGTGCGTATAACTTAAACTCATACGTGTTAGATTTAGTGTAAGTTTATGCTATGTGCATTGACAGAATAAATAATTTTTATATTATTCTGTAAAACCTTATAACCTGCACAACATGTTCTCTCCGTATAAATTAAACAATAAATTAAGAGGCTACTCTTTCCGTTTCCCTTTTACTTGTTAAATTTTAACTTGACATACCTATTAAAAAAACAATGATTAGTATAGTGAGTTTACCATTTTACCTCTATCAATTGATAGAGTTTTAAATATATTACTCACTACATTTTTCAAAGATATTAACTCAATGTTAATAAATTGAGGGTATATATATATATAGGAAAACCAATAAAGGAAAAATTAGCAAACTAGTCACAATCCTTAACATAATTATTAAAAACATCTACACTTAATAAATTACACTTTCTTGAATTGTTAAAATGACAAGTAAAAAGGGATATCAAATTAGGAAATATTTAACAAGTAAATAGGGACGGAGGGACTATTATATTGGACTAAATCATAATAATAGTGTATAATTTTTTTACGCTTATCATTATGAGTATATATGATTTACTCCCTCCGTTCATTTTTACTTGACCACTGTACTATATTGGGATGTCCAACAATACTTGTTCAGTTTATAGAACCAATGAATAATTTATCATTTTATAAAATTATTTCTATCATTTTCTGCTTCTTAATCTTTGTGTCTAAGTCAATAATGGACAATTATTATTAGACAGAGATCAGAGTTAACTTTTTCTTCATTGAATTTGATGATGAGAAATTATATATAGGATCAACTCGTATGTGGAACGATTATATTTTCTTTAACAAATTAAAGTTAATTAAACATTTTGTTCGTCAGTTAATCTTGACAATTGCAACAATATTGCCACCCAAACTAAACGAGTTGCCTATGAAATCTTAGAAATTAGAAAAGCAAAGAACTTGTGATTTAAGTATATTATAGGTGATATACTGAAATTTGATATTGCATTAAATGAATTTAATATAGAGTTATTGTTGGAAATGTGTAAACAACCTAATAACTGCTAGAGATCAAACATTAGTTTTTATCTTTTTGTAATTTTGATATTAATATAAAAATATAGTGCTTATAGGAACTCACCTAATAGTTGCTTATACTTTTTATCTGATTCAGATCGACAACTAAACCTGATCAGTGTTTTTTTATGGCACTTCTTCTACACTGACTTGATTATGATAGTATCATTAGCTGTGAATATATATGTATGAGGCAATTACGTTATTTCTGCGGATATTTTTATTGAATCGGCGGAGAAAAAAAACACATTAATGTTTTCATAGGAAATTAGGATGTATATTTCCACTATCTCAGTAAAAAAATGTTTTACATCAATTACCACACATTTTTCTAGTGAGTAGACTTAGAAGAATTAAATGAGTAGAAAAATTATGTTCTACATCACAAATTTTTCACTGATTCATTCACGTAGAAAAAACTTTAGTTCTAGTAGTGAGTGACCTAAGTCAATTAATAATACTTCTTTGATTCAATTTGAATTTCTTACTTTTCTTTTTAGTCGGTTTTAAAAAAAGAGACTTTTTCTTTCTTTAGAAACTCTATAATTCTAAACTTTTCATATGACATGTTTAAGATTACAAGACCAACTAATATTTTTATCCATTCTAGATTGTTTTTGTTTAAGACCATAAGATTCAATGTTTTTCTTCTTCTTCTTAATTTTTGCATAAAGTCAAAATCAAATAAAAAAATTAAATCGAAACGGAATAGTTAAATCGCGGTTTCTTCGTGCAAGTTTGTCTACTAGAAGTCTAGAAACTATAAGTATGTCTTGTGAAATGTGCTTGAAATCATTGAAGTACATTTACTTTGGACAGTTAGACCAATAATAGAACGAGCAAGATATAAAGTATTTAATTAGAGTTTCGGGCTTGAATTTTGTTAGGAAATACTTTAACCCCTTTCTGATATAGGATTTTCAAAGCGAACTCAAATTTAGTCAAATCTCAATGCGTGTATCAAATATTAGAACTGAGAATTAAAAATAACTAGTAATTGTATCATTAACATCACAATAAAAACACCTTTTAGCGGCAATAAATATATACAATAACAAAGAGGGCTAAAGTCTTTACTGGCGTTAGTTAATTGTCATTAGATTCAATGTCTCTAAAGGCTTTAGAGACATTTACAAAGAGTGTTAATTGCCGCTAAAAATATATTCTTAATAACAATTAAACTACTATAATTAATTATTTACCCCTAAAGACCATTTTGATATTGTGTAAAGGCACTAGAGAAATGTTAACTAATTCCATATTTTGGATGATGAATAAATTAGCTTCATTTATTAAAACTAGATCACCCTGTTCCATCCCCTTTTGGCATGTTCTCATGGTAACAGAAAAAGAGAATATTGATGAAAAAAAGAGAGTAAAACAGGTATTACACATAAATGTGTCTTTTAAGAATTTAACGGAGTAACAATTATGTCCTACAATTTTCGATTTGTATAAGTAGACACTTAAATTCGTATTAGAGAATCATAAAAAATGCGAATAAAAGTGGGAAAAATTAGAAGATAAACGTCGCCTGAGAGATTCGAACTCTCGCGGGGAAACCCCATGTACTTAGCAGGCACACGCCTTAACCACTCGGCCAAAGCGACGCTTGTTGTTTACATTCAAAATTGGTAATAACTATTAAATAACTTTAAAATCACACTTCAAACATCCAATAATAAGTAGGGAAAATTCTACAGTACATCAAACATGTAGCCAATATTAAGAACTATAGGTATAGTTTACGAAAATTATAATTTGTGTCTACAGTTTCCTCAATTCTTGCAATTCGCCTTATTTGTAAGAATTCATAATTTGTATAATTCGATTTCCTGATTCTATAAATCTAGAATTTTGTATATGTTTACCCTAGGTATTTGTATACGATTTATGAAAGTTCATAATAAATTACCCTGTTTGTATATTGACAAGCGAAATATACAAACAGAGTTCTGAAAATTTCTAAATGTATAAATACAAAATTTTATATACTTACCTTTTTGTATATTCGCAAGCGAAATATACAAACGAGCAAAAATATACACACCCAACCTCCATAGCAAACCAAACTATAGCTATAAAGCGCAATTATCGATACTATAGTTATAGAGTCTTATTATATCTATTATATTTGTAAGGAAAAATTACCTAACTACACATCATTTATTATCATATTTTCTTATTTTCCCTACCATTTCAAAAAATATCAAAAATCCCCTACCCATGATTTTCCTTCCTTTTTTCACTCCACAAATCTCTCCACAGTTACTTCATTAATCTATTTTTGAATTTCAAATCTTTTCTCTTCCCAATTAATGATTTCAAGTTATTCAAGAGGTAGATTTCTTTCAATCACTTCAATTTTCGATTTCTTTATTTTTTTAAAAAAATTTCATCTTAAAAAATTACTGAATCTTTTATTCCCGGTCTCTTTGTGGAAGAGAGGTAGAAAAACCTTGCTAATGCACAGAGTTCATCTTGGAGTGCATTTGGAATGGTTCCAGGAATTTCTAATGGCGGTCTTGATACACTTTATTCCGTTGGTTCGATCTTTCAGTTCTTTGGGCTTACCCAATTAGCCCGAGAAGGATACATCTTCGACTTATAAAACAACTGTGGAAAAAACGTTTAAAAGGGAGGAAATGTCAAGATAGTAGTGGCTATGGTAAGTGCTTTGGATCGAGATCCATAGGTGACGTCATTTGTTGACAATGGAAAAAAGATACGAGAGTTGATCCAGAGCAAAGTAGGATTTCTTCGTCAGTTTTTTTTTCTTTGCTTTCCGCTGATTAGATTGTTGACTTTTTTAAAAAAAAATTTGGTTGTTCATCTTTTATGATACATATGGGTTCACATTTTTAATGTATCTAGTTGAATTTGTTTCTTAAACTAATGTATAATGCATTTGTTTCAACATTATGATACGTTACAATTTTATCATACACAATGTATCGTGTTCAAATATCACTGATCCGATACATCACTGCTACAATAGCCTTTGTTTTATGCAATGTATCATGTTCATATTTAAGGTATTGATACATAACTCTAATGTTGTTGAATCTTCAATTAGTGTTTATCATAATTCAATATAAATGTACTTGATACATAAACTTTGTGTTATGTATCACATACCAAAAAATATGCTATTTGTAACAATTAATTACATGTATAATATTTTTTTTACAAAAATAAAATATAGTATTTCTCAAACAAAATAAGGTAACAAAATAATAATGTATCATGCACTAATTTTTTAGGCATGATATGTAAATTCGAATTCATACTAAATGTATCTGATACATAACAATTACCAAACAATAATGTATCTATCTCAAACCTAAAATCATATGGGCAATACTTTCTTATTTAATGTATCTAGTAGAAATACAACACTTATCAATTTAAATTGAAAGGATCATCATGATGTATCTTCTCAAAATTTTCGATAATTTTGAATCAAAATTGAAAGGATCTTCAATGAACTAGGAAAATAATTTTGAAATTCAAAATTGTCAACAATTTTGAATCAAAACTGAAAGGATTTTCAATGAACTGGAAGAAGAATTTTGAATCTCAAAATTTTCGACAATCTTGAATCAAAATTGAAAGGATCTTCGATGAACTTGAAGATTCACAAAAGAAATCGTTTGTCCAACAACAATTTCATCATTTTTGTATCGTTCATAACTCATCTCGCTTATCCAAAATTTCGACAAAAGTTTTTATGAAACAGAGAGAACGATGAACAAGAAGAAGAAATTTAATTTTTGAATTTTTTTGGTTTGTTACACTATATGATTGAATTCTTGACAATAATTTGGAATGGAATAGCACAATTTATGGGATCTTAATTTGATTTTCAGTTTTTTTTTCCCCCCTTAATTAGTGCAACATATGGATACTATGGGATCTTAATTTGATTTTTCAGCTTTTTTTCTCCTTAATTAGTGCAACAGATTGATACATAATGTATCCGAATCCTTAATTATGTATCCGAAATGCCTAAAAAATATGGAATTTGTGTAATTAGAAAAAGAATAGGAATATAAGGTAATTTAGGTTTTACACTATGAGATTTATATAAGTTATATTATTTGTAATTTCTAAATTTTTCTCTAATAAGTATTTAAGGCCCAACATTCCTGTACGGCCCGTTCTTGAAAATAAGAACAAACCCAAAGAAGAAAATAAGCCCATTTTGACTGGGTTTATTAGGCCCAGCAATCACATAGGCCATAGCCCTATAATTAGGATGGTTTTGATAAGAGAAAATTTCATAAATAGTCAGTATTTGCAAAGTAATTTTTTTAAAAAAATACAATTTTAAAAAGTATGGAAGTAAATTAAAAATAATCACACTTCAAAAATCATTATTTTTTTTCTTTTAGATTTTTATCATTTACCGTTGGAACTTCCCGATCACGAAATCCAAAATATTTTGTATGTGAAATTTCAACACAATATACTTGAATTTAGTTTTGTACAAGTAAATCTACAACAAAATAAGCACTCATACATGCTTATTTTTTTTTATATAAAATAAAAATCAAATAAAATAGTATCGATTTTTAAAATTTAAAACTAAACAAAATCAAATATCGATTTGATCCGAATTGCGATTCGATTTGATTTTTTTAACCATAACTATGAACAACCCTAGCTCTCATCATCATGTTCTTCAATTTGTAAAGTATCTTTTCTTTATTTCTTGTAAAATAAAAAATTGAGTGTAAAAATGTAATAAGATAAATATGTGACAATTATTATTTATAGTATAGTGGATTGAATGATTTTTTTTTGTAATAAAGCAAGGGGAAAAGTCATCGTTTGCTTTATTTAGGATGCTCTCACAATAAACTCTAATCATAACTATACATACAAATCTTGCATATCAATTCATTTACTTACTGCCTTCAAAAGCAAGAAATGTAATTATTTCGTATTAATATAACACCTCCCTCTCTCTTTTCATAAGATCTACAATTATAGCAAATTTCTTAATTGATAATTAAAGTTGTATGCTTTTTTAGTTTACTCTTGTATGAAAATATTCTCAAATAAATAATCATTCAATCTGACTTATTAGATAAAAAGGTTGGATAATCGACTTCTTAAAAATAAATAAGAATCAACCACTAAAAAAATTTGAAATTTAAATGGATAATATCAATATTCATGTTATCAATGTCTATGTTGTGCGTAATTTGAATTTATTTGGAGTTTCAATGCAGGCTCTAAACATCGGGTGAAAAATTAAAAAAAATATTACCCATGTCCATATGTTTGCTTACTATTTCTCATTGATGAGATTCTAATTTCTAAGTTTATTACCAATATTGATTGTGGTGCATTGGTGATATTGCTATGCCCTTGATCAAAAGTTTTGGGTTTGAGTCCTTATGTATAGAGAAAATTTTATTGAGATCGTCACCCTCGATATAAACCCTGTAATTTATTATCCGAATGTAGTCAAAGCTCCAATGCAAGTATCAAATACTGAGTGAAAAATCCAAAAACAAGAAAAGAAGAGATTCCAATCTTCCTCTTCTTTTTGTTGTTCATTTTAAATTTGTCGTTTAACCTGATTATTTTTAAAGAAATGTTAGTATCGAAATCCATATTATTCATCGGTTAACTCATTTTCTATGTGTTAAATATTGAATATTTTATTCTGTTTTTATTTATCCCATTTTTTGATCCATTCTTATTCAATTTGACCATCGATTTGGCACTTCTAATTAGAAAAATAATAATTAAAAAAATACAATTGCCTTGCATCTTAAAATTTGGACCGACTGATTTGAAATGATTTTATAAAAGACGTGAAATATGTTGGGGCTCAATGAGGGAACAATGAGACATAGAGAATAAAATTACTCATCTATTATTTACTCCCTCCGTCCAACAATACTTGTCCACTATACTAAAAATAGATGTCCAACAATACTTGTTCACCTTATGAAATCTATGAATAATTTTACATTTAGTTCCTAATTTATACTTATCATTAATTATAGTCATTTCCCTATTATATTTTTCAAGACATTGTATTTATTATATTCAAAGGGAAACAAGGACATTCTTATTATTTAATCCCTCTGTCCTATTTTATATGAGTTAGTTTGACTTAATATAAAATTTAAGAAAAGAAAGAAGATTTTTAAAACTTATGGTCTAAAATAAGTAATAAATATTTGTGTGGCTAGAAATCAATTCATTAGGGATAAAATGAGCATTTCAAAGTTGAATTGTTACTTATATAGAAATGTATCATTTTTTTAAAAAAAAAAACTGACTAAAAAGAAAAATAAGTCATAAAAATTGAGACAAAGAGATTATTATTTTTACCCCTCCTTAGGAACTCACACAATTTTTGCTCCCTTGGTGACTGAGGAATGCTTATCATCCTAACAACTCCGCTTAAAGAGGCATCTCGAATATCCTGTAAACTCTTAAGATATTAATAAAGAGATCAAGATATGTCAGACTCTTATTGATAATAAAGTACTCCAACAATATCCACAATTTTTTTCGTTAAAGTCCAAATCATCCTTATTTTAGAAAATACGTCAGTGATGACTAGGGGTGTGCAAAAATCGAACAGAAAAAAGTGTTATTGATTTATTGTTATTGGGTTATTGGATAACAGATTTTAATGGTTTTATAAAAAGAAATTATCAGGTTATCGGTTCGGTATTGATTTTTAATATTGGGTTATTGGGTAAACCAATAACCCATTAAGACTTGTAATTTACTACTTTTATTTGTACATAAATAATATATATTAATCTCAATACCTTACTAGTTATTGTCTTTGTCCTTTAGCCTTCAATTCACAGTTCACAGTGACTCTGAGTTCACAACTTCACATTAAACAAAACGTCAAAATCTAAAGTATGAATCCTATTCCTCTTATTTTTTCTTTGTATTGCACTTGTATAGTTCTTTTCATGTTTGTTAATATTGTTTCTATTTTTATGAGCATTTGTAAAGTTACATTAATGTGTTGTTGTTCAAATTTATTAGAGAAGTCATATATTTATTTTTTTAAGTATTTTCTTATTGGTTAAACAAATAACGGAACCGTTAAGGACCACAATCAATAAAAAATATTTTATTGATTTGGTTATTGGTTTAACGTATTTAAAAATTGAAAACTGAGAATACATAAAAAATCGAACCGACCGCACCCTCCTACGTAATGACTCTTGAATATCGAAAAAGTTATAGGAAAAAAGAAGTAAGGAATAAACAAATTTGTATCCATAATTTTTATTAATAAAATTATGTTTCTTTATATTTTATTCATAATTACAATTTATTTTCATCACATTAAAATTTATTGCAAAAAGATCGTTTGCTAAAAATAATTAGAGGGCAAATTGAGCTATTAAAATTCTTTAAAAATACCGTTAGATCTATGCTTAAAAAGCGTGCTTAATTTGTCATGATTCCTTCGGACATAAAAAGGGGAAACAATTCGGTGTAAAGTATAATAAAATAGTATAGTCTATAAAATAGGCAGTAGAGGTTAATTAAATCAATTTAATTATGATTCGGGCCCTTCCATAATTTTCGGAAAAAGCATTGTAATTCGTAAAAATGAGATTATTACCAGCTTTAAAAAACAATTAAGCAGAGGAATTAAAAAAATTAGCCACTTACAAAAAATAATAAAGAAAAAAGATCTTTTTAAAAATATTTTATAAATAAATGAAAATCAGAATTTTTTTATAAATAGCTTATAAAATCAATTCTACATGAAGGTGGCGTAGGATAATCTTTAATTACAAAAAGGATTAGTTTATTTTTCACAAAAAAAATTAATTTACTTTTGAAGAAAAAATAACATTGATATCACGTTCTAATAAATGAAAAAAAAAATGTGGATGGTAAATATCAATTATATTATACAATGGAATGATAGATAGCACAATCAAAGCTTCTACCGATAGTTCGAATAACAAGTTGAAAATTGATTATTTTAATTTTGTCATTGCTATTATTATCTTCATTTCAAAATATTTATCGTGTTTCAAGAATTAATTATAATAAATGGGATCAATATATGGTACACGTGCATTCATAGATGTATTCGACTGAAATATAAAGTATTGCAACTTATGAATTATGATATTTTCATAAATATTGAAAAACACTCATGATTTAACATAAATTTTTAGTTATGTTTTCAAACTATTATCTCTACTCAACTAACAAAACTTAGATACACCCCAAATCTGCCATAAGACATAATAAGTGGTCTCAAACTCTTGTAGAAATATGAGACTCTTATTAAAAAATTGAGAAAAGTATTGAAAACATGACGAGAATTTGGGATGCATTTCACTCATGTTAGAAGATGAGAGTTGTATTTAAATTCAGTTAGTCGAGTAAAGAAGTGTTTAAACGCTATCAAAACGAAACTATTAATTCGCGCAGAAATTTATGGATATTTTCAATATATCTCTCAAATAATAAATATGTCTAGTTTCTTTCTTTTTATTTTATTTTTTATGTTTGATAAATAAACAATAAATATCATCTAAAAATTTGACTAACAAACTTTTTTTAAATTTTAGAACTTTAATAAACTTTACTACCTTTTTCGGTTGAACTTATATTTGTTACTATTTCATTAATGTAACACACAATTATGATCTTTACATGCATTTACTGAGTCAAATTTGTATTGTTAAAACCAAAAAAGACTGAGAAATTGAAAGAATTTATCAGTTTAAAAAATAATATTTCTTTTGTTATTTTTATCAAATTAAAAAAAACAGTCACATTATAACTCTAAAATATTTAATGTATGGTTAATAAAATAATTTATAATTAGACAAATATCTATCATTTATTTTAAACCACCAAATTTGGATCAATCTTATTTTCTATCTTAACTTTCGTGTTGTTAAACGAATTCATATAAAAACAGAGAGTACCGCTTTAGCTGTGATAAGGCAGAGAGTGCAGGGTCAGAGTAATGATGCAACAAGTCACTAAAGCTGAGCCAACCTCAAAAGTAACGTCTTTTTTTGGTTGCTTTTCTATGGTTTTAAAATACCCCTTCAAACGTCAAGTGAAAAAACCCAACATTTCCCTCTCTTCTTTTTTTCCCCCAAATTTCACTTTTCTCGAAACTATAGAATGGATTCAGAAGAGGAAGCTTTGTTTCGAAATTCTCCTTATCCACTCTACTTTGTTCAAAGTCCATCAACTCTCTCCCATGCAAATAGCGGAGAATTATCTCGTAATAATAATAATATTAATGAATATTCCACCGGATGTCATTCGCCAATGCCTAGACCGGAAACCGGTCCGTTAGCTCTCTCTCGATACTCCTCGTCCCGTGGATCTAACCACTCCTTCTCGCATCACGAGAAGAAGATCGATGAGATTGGTCAAGAGAAACGTTGTGGCGCAATTTTGTTGCTTCATCAAGGGAAAAATGGTAGTAGTGTTCGTGTTAACGATGACGATGACGATGACGATGACGATGAGGATTATTATTATGGGAAAAGAAATTGGATGAAGTTTTTTTCGTTAGGATATTCGGATTCGACAACGTGGATTGTTGTGCAAGTAACATGGAGGCTTATTGTGAGTATGATAGTAGCTTTGGTTGTTTTCTACATTGCCACAAAGCCCCCTTCACCTAACGTTTCTCTTGAGGTAACACTCTTACCTTCTTCCTTTTTAAATTTTTATTACTGTTTATCCGAATCTCCTCGGTAAAAATATTTTTTTTTACTTTTTGAATTGAAAGTTCTAAATCCGCAGCTACCAAATTTGTTTTTTAGTACTACCATTGTCTTTTGATTTTTTGTTGTTGTAAAAGTGAATCTTTCAAGTGAAAAGGGCTTATGATCTCTTGTAAAGGCATTGAAATGCTAGGGAAAGGGTTGTTGAATGAAGGCCCAATAAGTTCGAAAAAGACATGAAAGCCCAAACTCATGTAAGGCCCCCTTTTTTCAAGCCCAATATGAGGTGCACTAAGCCGGATAATAATAGATTTTTAAGCAAATATCGCAGTGTTTAACACTAACATTTTATATTTATTTTTTTCAAATTACAAAAATTCTTTAAATTTAGTGGAATTTGGATACATCCCAGAGCATCTCAATTTGAGATATATCTCTCAACCTTCCGATACACGCGTCTCAGTTTCAAATACGATTTATCATGTAAAATGATCTATATATCTAGTAATAGAGAGAGTAATTTTTTTATAAGTTGTATATTTTCTATTGAGTATACACCAACAACTATACAAACAATTATAACTAGGGAGCTAAATCTCTTCTACCCGCTTGACTAAAAATTCTATAATTTGTGTAAATAAAGCCTGCGATTATGTGTTATTGTAAACTTTTAATGACGTATTTTTATAATAGATCTTGTGGTCCAATACATCAACGATAGTAGTATTTAATTAATTTTTTAATATAATTCTCCCACGTAATACTATAATTTTTTTTCGTTGAACATTAGTCTTTTTAAAAATAAATTATTAATTTTGAGATTTCAATCAAAATTTAAACTTGAAGTTCTGTTTTATTAAATATCATAAACACATAAATTTCAAATTTTTATTGCATTTTTTCAAACAAATTATCCTTTTTTACTTTTGGCAATGACATCAACAGCCTCATTACACTTTTAGTACAGATTTAAATCTGAAATTGATCATGAACATTGAAACAAGTTTGGCATGTATGTCTGTTACTTTTAATTATAATATAAGATATACAAAATAAAATAAATAACTAGTGTGCAACTTTAATAAAACAGGTTTTGATTTCAAATTGAGGTCTCAAATCTTATGGCCAAACACACACATATATATATACAAAAAAAAATTAATTTTAACCTTATATGTATATTGTAAGTTTTCGATGAAGATATTTCCGATAGACCCCACCCGATGCTAATGACCTCCGTTGCATTTTGGAAGAGTGCATGTTTAAAGTCGGCCCAAGTTATCGAGTCTACATAATAATTTGTGGTGGTTGAAGCTTGATACCTATTTATTTTATAAAAAATAATAATTTTATTGTATTGTAATTGTATAGTGTATACTATATATTAACTTAAATGTACGAAATAATTGTAGATTGCAGGTGTTCGTGAATTTGGGTTAAGAGAAGGAGTGGATGGAACTGGTGTAAACACAAAAATGCTAACATGCAATAGTTCAATGATCTTACAAATTGATAATAAATCTAAGCTCTTTGGGCTTTATATTAATCCACCTACCATGGAAATGTATTTTGGAAGGGTCCCTTTTATATTAGCACAAGTAAGCTTTTCTCACTTGCACAATTTAATTTCCATTTATATGATATTTTCGTTTTTGAAAAAACAACCTCTCTATCCCAAAGCAGAGGGGTAAGACCTCGTAAAACCTATCTTCCTATACTTCACTTGTTGGATAGTGCTGATTATATATGTTGTTATTGTTGTATTGTATTTTCTTTATACTTTATTATTATGTCTTCACAATTTAACTAGTTATTATGAAAAAATAAAACCAAGTGAAATGAATTGGATTAAGATCCTGAATTGAGAGAAATTCACAGTGCAATCTCAAAAACAACTAAGTGAGTTTGTCCTTGTTTTTTCTATTTTTCAACCTAAAGTGTCATGAGTTTATTTGGGCTAATAATAGTGCCCGAAATCTTTTTATGGTTGATTTAGTCCAACACTCATTTTACAATAACAACTAGTGGTTGATATAGTGTAAACCTGATTATAGGCTCACGTGAATTCAATAACTTTTCCTTATATGATATATCATGTATATCCATTTAAAAATTCGTTAAACTTATAAAATATTTGGCTGTGATTTGTGAACCTAGTTAATTATTGTATATTAACTTAAGGTTTTTATATAAATTCATAAATTTCAAATCTTGTATCTGTCTGTGGGCTGGTAATACAACGACAACCAATAAAACTTAGTATTACTTTTTCAACGCATTATCTAAATATCAAGGGAAGAGGGTGGACAAAATAGACAAATAGCCAATTTTGGAACCACCATTTAAGTCATCATATACATAATGTGTAAAAGTTTACAAGTGTACCCAACTTGGAACAACTTCTTCAACATGTGATACGATATCTAAAATTTCATCTATTTTTTATGAACTTTGTCATTTTTGTCTGAATTTCAACCATATATGTCCAACTTCCGACATCATATATCTAAAATTATTCCAAAGTAGATAGACATGTAAAAATGAAATAGCCCGCGAACTTAACATTGTCATTTATTATTCTTTGTTAGGGAGAAGAGCTTTATGCAGGGAGCTATGGGACAACATACTTCAAGCTAAATGTAGGGACAAAGGACAAGGCATTGTATGGGGCAGGAAGAGTTATGCAAGATATGCTTCAATCTAGCAAAGGATTGCCTTTGGTTATACGCGTGCATCTATCTTCAACTTTTCATGTTGTTTGGGGTCTCATCAAACCTAAATTTCATCACCAAATTGAGTGCCTTGTTGTTCTTCATAATACATATAATAAAAAACATAGGACCCAAAAGTATAATAGCACTTGTTTGTTGATCCCTTCTTAAATCATGATCACTTTTTGAATTGCAAACAATGTTGTTGAAAAAAAAGGAGGAAGAAATGAAATTGTCTTGATTGTTATTAGGAAGGATCCATTAGTATATAAAATTAATGATATCTATTTTGATCTAGTGCAAATTTGTTTTCCAAATATATGACATGATTTTCTTCCATTAAATATGTTCTGACCTATTGTGATCCTCATATCTATAAAGATTAGTGAAATAAATCTATCGATGACCCCCTAAAGTTGGCATCAATCTTCAATTAGACACCTCAATTTGTTTATTTTAAACACCTCATGAAAGAAAAAATGTTGAAAGAAATAAAGAAAGACAAAACATCCCTACACGGTCAATGAAGACAAAAGGAAAAATACTCCAACAAAAGAGGAGAAAACTTCAAAAGAAAGGAGTGAAAAAAGGAAAAGCTCCGATAAATAAGGACTCAAAAGAAGTCGAAATAAAATAAAGGGGTGAAAAAGAAAAAGCTTCGAGAAATAAGGACTTAAAAGAAGTCGAAATAAAATAAAGGGGGAAAAGGGAAAAGCTCCAATAAAAGAGAATTCAAAAGAAGTCGAAAAAAAGGGGGGGGGGGGGGGGGGG